>PVJH01005423.1:0-71706 GCA_004026705.1 Nesogale talazaci | reverse complement strand
GGCGCCGCTCGGCAGCGGCCGGCGGGGACGGAGAGGCCGGCGGCGGGGCGCGCGCGGGTGGGCCTCCCGAGAGGAGAGGCGCTGGCGCCACCGCAGACAGCTCCGCAATATGGCCGCCCGGCGGCTCCTCGGGGCGGGGGGGTGGGGGGGGAAGGCGGGGCTGCCCCGCGCCCCCCGCCTCCCCCTGCCGGCCGGCCGGCCTCGCACCGCTGCCAGAGCGCCGACACCGCCGCCGCCGCCGCGGGAGCCGCCCGCGCCCCGCCCCGCCCCGCCGGCCTCCCGCCGGGCGTCGCCGGGGGTCGCGAGATCCCCCCCGCGGAAGGGGCGAAGGGGGAGGCAGGGGAGACCCCCGGGAGGGGAGACGCGGCGCGAGCGCTGCCGAGCGGCCCAGCGGGAGGCGCGGAGGGCGCCGCCTCCCCCCTCGCGTGGAAACTTGAAACTCCCGCGGGTGCCAGAAAACTCACGGAGGGCGTTCCCGCCCCCCTCTCCCCCCTCCTCCCCCCTCCCCCCGCCACCCGGGAGGAAGCCTGCTTCCCGGAGGGGATCGGGAGCGATCCGGAGCGCGTTCCCAGGCTCTACCCGGGAAGATCCCGGCCCGGGAGAGCGAGGCACGGGCCTCTGCCGGAGGAACTTCTTCCTACAGCGCACGTACATGTTACAGGAGCTGCCGGACCTGCCGAGAAATACTTGATTTCTTCTTCTTTTTCAAGGTGTTCATCCCACCAAACCTCACTGGATATGTCCTCAATCGAAAGTGCGCATTGTAATTTAAGCCAAAGGAATAGTTGTTTGGCGTTGGTTGCTTGGGGGGTGGGGGGTGGGGGGTGTCACAGAAGACATTGTGCAGCAATCCTACGCTAATAAAAGGAAATGTTTTGCATGGGATGTGAAGGAGCAGTGAAACCTAAATCGTCCTCGACGTCAAGAAAATGACACGTTTGATCAAGTTCCTCCCAGTCTAGGCTACTCGGTTGCAGAGAGTGAATGCGAAGCTCTTGATTTCCAGGTGCGGGTTCTGACATCTGTCCCCGAATCCATTCCTTCTTTGTGTCCTTTGCTGGGATGCAAAAACACGGCCAAACAAAACGGTCGATGAGTATTCAAAAAAGTCCATTATCTTTTCGTTCCATGGTTCAGCCCACTTCTTGACGGCCCCTCGTGCAAATGACAGCTTAGAAAACCAGGTTTACCCGTTTGCCCTGTGTTTGCAATACCCCGGAGAGTTTACCTTTTATGAGCAAAACTTTGGTTAAAATAACAAAGTCTCAAAAGTGTACTTAACTTTTAATAGGACAAATAAATAAATCATATTCTTTCGGGCTGTAACACCTGCTTGCCCTTTTCCAGGAACTATCCCCAGATCACTTTCACTGAGCTTCCTACACGCAGTTCTTACTTTGTCACTTTGAGAACTTTGGGAACAAGTCAACGCCCCAGGGCTCTGGTAAAACTCTGGAGGCCTTTCGATTGCAGATTCCTCCCTCAAGGATCAGAACCAGGTGTATACTTTGTAGCCAAACAAGCTTGGAGATTCTTAGAGACCACCAAAAGTTCATTCCCTGATCTTCTCCAGCATAAGAATTATCCAGAGAAAGTTTCAATCTTCCACATTTCCTGGCAAGGGTAAAGTACTGTGTAAATCCCTGAATGGTATCCCAATCAAAAGTACTTAACACACACTGAAAAATGAAGGATTCCCTGTTGTTCACCATGTGTCTGGCCGACTTGTAATTTTATGCTATCTGCTTTATTCTGTTACTGACCTGTTTTCTGTTAACCAAGGAATTTAAAGAGAGCCCCAAAAGGATTAAATGATGTGCCCCATATAACAGGAAGTGCCAGGTCTCTGACAAAATCCAGTTATCATGATTCTTATCCTCAACGTTGCAACAGCAAACAGACCAGAAATCATAACATTTCCATTGGCTCTCATATTAGCAAATATTTAGCTAAAAGATACAATTCAAAGCTGGTGAGATAAAAAGGATACTCTCAGATACTGAGTTGAAGTATAAACTGAAACAACCTCTTTAGAAAGCAATTCTCCGCTGCTACGCAAACTTTCAAAATGCTCGTACTCTAAGCACTTCTGTTTCTAGAATTCTTTCTAAAAGAAATCATCTGAATTAGAGAAAAAGCTTAAGATCTACATCATGATTATTCATAACATAGAGAAATTTCAAATGTTTAAAATTATAGTGTATCACTTTAAATGCTTATCACGGATGTTTTTAATAATCACTGTTTTTTAAGTATTCTCTGAAAAAATTCAAATTATGAAACTATCTATGCAATATGATTGCAAACAAATAAACAAACCAGAAACGACTATCTGCTAGGAAAAAAGAAAGATTGAAGCCTCTCAATGGTGGCTCTCTGGACATGAAAACTTTTAAATTCCATTTTCTATATTGCCCATATTATTTTATTGAATGTAAAACCAGACCAATATGTTTAGTCTGACTTTTACAGTGTGGCTCATCAATTATACAAAGGCAGTAAAGCCATTGTCCCCTGGCATGTGACGTTCCCTTTGTGAACTCTGGTGAACTGAGCTGACAGTTTTAAGGTCAGGGTTGAGACTAGTGATTGCAAATGTAATATAACCAACCTGACATGTGCAACCCCTTTCTCTCTCCCTCTCCCTGTCTCATTTTTTCTTACATCAAATATAGACACCTTATATGCAATACTAAGAGATTTGACTTAAAATGGGCTCTTTGCATTTTAATTCCAAGTACTTCCTATTTGAAGGGTGGCAGGGATCAAGCATATTTGCTGAAACAACTTTTCTAATTTAAATAATTTTATTGGGGGCTCTTACAGCTAATTTAACATTCAATGCATCATCTGTATCAAGCACATTTGCAAACATGTTGCCACATTCATTTCCAAACATTTTCCACTTGAGTCCTTGGTATAAGCTCCTCTTAAAAAAAAAAAACTTCTCTTTCCCCTCCCTCTTTTTAAAAAATGAATCATTTTACTGGGCACTCACACACCTCCCCTCACGATCCATACATACATCAATTGTATACAGATCTCATTTGCACACTTGTTGCCATCATCACTCTCAAAACATCCTCCCTCCACTTAGGCCCCCAGCTCTACCTCCCCATATTTCCTTCCCCCCCCCCATGAACCTTTAATAATTTACAAATTGTTATTTCATATTGTACACTGTCCAATGTGTCCCTTCACTCACTTCCCTGTTGGCCATGCCCCAGAGAGGAGGTTATATGCAGATCCCTGAAATAGGTTCCCCTTTTCTACTCCACCATTCCTCCACCCTCCCGGTATCACCATTCCCATCACTCATCCTGAGGGAATATCTATCCTAAAGTCCTCATATTTCCGACTCCAGTGTACATCCCTGTTCTAGCCGGACTTGTCTGGTAGAACCGGGAACATTATAGTGGGTAGGAGGAAGCATTTGAGAACTAGAGGAAAGATGCATATTTCATTGTTCCTATACTGTAACAGCTCATCTTCTCCCTGCAATCCCTCTGTAAGAGGATGTCGCTTCACCTATTGATGGGCTTTGGATCACCAATCTGTACTCTGCCCTATTTATAATGATATAATTTTCGTTCTTTGATGTCTAACACCGGATCCCTTTGGGTCTCTGTTCTGGTCTTCTGATGTCTGTTATCCTCCATCCCCGAAAACACCTCATGATCTCACAAGGTGGTGTGCTTCTTCCACGTGAACTTGTTGCTTCTCTGCTAGATGGCCACTTGTTCAACTTCAAACCTTTAAGACCCCAGACACTAGATCTTTTGATAGCCAGGCACCATCAACTTTCTGCACCACATTTGCGTATGCACCCATTTTGTCTTCATCGATTGTATTGGGAGGGTGAGCATCACAGAATGCCAGTTTGTTAGAACAAAATGTTCTTGCTTTGAGGGAGGGTATGAGCAGAGGTCCAAAGTCCATCCACTGCCTCAGTGTATTGTCATATAAATATATGTACATAGACTAATACCTCTATTTTTATGAATTAATGTATTTACAGATGTACACGCTTATGCTTATACATTTGCCCATAGCTTTGCTTCCTAGATCATTCCTCTGATTCATTTTACTTTCCTTCTGCTCCACCATCACACTCACCCTATTTCCACCTCTTAGTAATGCTTCTTGGCTAAATTGCTGTTACTCCAACACCCCCAGGTTCTCTGCATCCTCCTTGTTGTTGATTTTCATTCCCTAACTGTTCCCTTGTCCATGGTGTTACTTGCTCACCACTCCCTTCCCCCACCTCCTTTTCCTTGAGTCCCTCCAGACCTTCCGTCCCATTGCTTTGTCCTTGAACTTGCTACCCACGCCTTTCTCTAAATGTTCTGGTCTGGCAGCAGGGACGCAGGACAGGTGATTCTCCCTGGACACCATCTTGACTCCTCTGTTTGATTGCATCACATCTTTGGTCTTCCTTACTCAGTGCAACTTTTACATGCATATGAGGCCATTGAAACAGGTGTACCTTAGTCCTCAAGGTGACACCCTTGCTCTTCAGCACTGTAGAGAGGTCTTGTGAAGATTTACCTGTGGGTTGTTTGATCTCTCGACTGCTTTTTCCATGAACATAGACTGTCAATCCAAACAAGATGAAATGTGTACGTTTATCAACAGGGGTGTGTATGTGTGTGTGTGTGTGTGTGTGTGTGTGTGTCTCCAAGGAATGCCATTAGGGTAAAAGGAGAGCTGAAAGATTGAGGTAATGAGGTAGGGAAGGATTAAGCACTTGACTACCAGTCAGAGAGTGGGTTATTTGACGCCGTGCCATGCTTAGGCACCTGGGAGGAAAGGTCTGACGATCCGCTTCAGAGGTTCTGAATCTTGAAATCCCACTGGGAGCAGGTCTTCTCTGTACCCAAAGGGTTGCCCTCAGTCAGTATCCACCTGAAAGCAAATGAGTGTTTTATTTTTTTTAATTTTTGTTGTTATCCTTGAGGAACAGATGTATTTTAGTAAGACAAGCAAGTATACTTGTTTAATAAATGGATGTATATAACATGTTAAAATGCCACTCATTTCCAAATTTCTCTTTGGAAAATGTAATTTAGTTCATGCTAAATACCACTCTATCACACAATAAATGAATCTGAAGCATCCTAGCATACTAAAATGTTTCCAACCACAATGCACTTATTTACTAATTTCAAAAAGTAAAACTTTACAATGGTGCAAAATCACAGCTGTTTTAAATTTGTTCATAAATACTGAAGAAAATTTTCTATTCTAAATGATATTTTGCACCATTGACACTATCTTACACATTTAACTAAGTACACAATTCACAATGTGTTCACCAATATAACAGCCCTCTATAAAAATACACAAAGTAAATAAAAGTATCTTATCATCTACTTTGTTTGCTTAGTCAGATATACAAATGTAATCACTGATAGAAGCTATAACATTTCAGTGCAGTCAATAGACTTTTGATAACCAATGTACCTAAACTAAGAGGAAAGCACAGGTCTGTTCCTACCTTTATTTTCTCCCTATCTATCATCAACTTACATAGGTTCATAATTCATAATGTGATCACAGATATGAGCATATGTCTCCAACAAAGATAAGGCAAGCATTACGGCTTAATATTTTTTCTGCTTATATAATAAAGTCAAATTATTTTGTGATAAATGGCAATAACATTTCAAAGGGAAGTAAAGAATCCACTGTAAAGCATCTAAATGAAGTAATCTACCCTCCGACTTTTATTTTCATTTCCTCCCAATGAGTTACTAAGTGACCCTAAGAGAGTCAGTAGACTGTTTTGCCATTTTCTTGCGAACACTGTTATAAAAGGGGGAAAGTTGTACTTTCACTGGAAATTGGTTCACAGCTTGATAGGATTTTAGGACTAGAACAAAACCACAGAGGGCATTGAAGGTCCTCTCCAACGTTATTGCCAAATGGCTAATGCATCAACATTTGAGGGGGACCTGGGGCAAGGGGTGGGGCGGTGTCTGGCCTACAAATGAGGGAATGAATTTTCACTTTGAACTTTGACACTAATTATGCTTCTGTAGGGTTCAAAGTTGAGATAACATTTGTTCACTCAGTCATTCCATCACTGAACAAGCACTTGGCGAGAGTGCATTAGGTAGTAAAACTGGCACCATGTACAGAGAACCGAAGGGTACGCCACTATTTCTCCCTCAAGGAACTTAGTCTCCCTCCAGAGATTGGCACACCAAAACCTGGAGAAACTTCTCCAGCTGAATTCTCTCTCCTTAACTTCTGGATCATCTCCCCTTAATGCCAATGAATATTTCAAACTCAACTTGCTCAGATTTGAAGCCATCATCTTTCCTATTGAACCAGCTTCTCTTCCCTCTTCTGTCTACTCCACCTCAATTGAAGGAAATAGCTTCTAACCAGTCATTCTTCCTAGAACCCTAAGCTTCTGAAAGCCCCACTTTCCATCAGTTACCAAGTCCTACTAAGCATTGATCTTAGAATTGAGTCTTTTGAGCTGAGTCAGTTCCCCTCTGCAACTTACTACCAGTCTTAACCCAATGAGTGCTGGTGGTTCTCCTAACCGAAGTGCTGGACCTGTCTTCTGCATCTGTTAAGCCTATCCTTGTCGGAAAAGACCAGTCCCCACGATTAATCGTGGTCTCGATAGGTTCAATTGTACGGTTGAGATATATAAAGATTATAATAAACTCATAGAGAATAAAAGAGAGAAAAGATAAGAGAGAGTGAAATAATGGAGTCAGACATATTTCATGGTAGCACACTCACCCCCTGGACAGCCATGATTTTAATAGCCAGGTTTGCACAGAGCGTGGGCAGAGGATACAGGAAGGAGGAGGGGAAGGGGGAAAAGGAATGGGAAGAGAGGGAGGCAACATGCTTTATTTCTAAAAATTAGGGGGCACACATGTGACAAGATTCATGATGGTGGCCTAACCTTGATTGCCCTTGAGCTGAAGACTTGATTTAGCCTTAAGTCTTCAGGGGAGGTAATCCATTGTCCTTCACAGCAGGGAGTGAGCCTCACCTGTGATGGGACCAGACAGTAAAATGTCTTCAGGGAGGATATCTCTAAGCATCTGACCTCCCACCAGGTGCTGATAAACAGTCTCTAATATTTGGTATATCTTTTGGGAAGACAAAGCTGGGGAAATGTCTTTTTATATCCCACATATCCTTGACAAAGTGCCTCTTTCTTTAGGTTGTTGGGAAGTCTAACTAAGTAAATTAGTGACTGTAATTAGTGCCATGATTATATTTAAGACTGTAATTGAAACGTGATTATAATTAGCCCCATGTACTGGTCCAGTGGTGAGCAAACTGAGGCTCTCAAGTCATATGTGGCTCTATGTGTGAACATGTGGCTCTAAAGTAACACTGAAAACATTTGAAGGTCATTACTTCAGATCACGATGATTTCATTTGTTTGGAAAAATATATTTAAGGTTCTTGATGATTTTAAAGTTGGTAGGAGGGACAGGAGGGACTGTTTTGGTCTCAAGAGTTTGCCCACCCTGTAAAGTTTTTTGAGAAGGGAGATATACCTCAGTCCTTGGCTCTGCGTGAGAAAGAATTCAAGCCAAAGCCTGGTTTGTGATTCAAACGAGTTTTATGAAGGTTAAAAGAAGTGTGGGGTTCACTAAGGCACCCACGAGATTTCTCACCCCCGTCTGCTGGCCTGGAACACTGCTTGAGAGTGATGATCTGCTCTGAACCGCAGCCCAGCTGTCTTACATTGCAGAGCAACCCCAGGGCAAGAGCCTGCCAGAGCCCAAAACTTGACGTTTTCAATTCTTCCTCAGGAGGTGTGGTTGACAACCTTGGTGGACCCCATTGGCTGAATCGAATTCACTTGGCCCAGGTTAGCCAATCCAGCTGTAGCATTCCTGGCCAGAAACCTGGACCTTTGAGCATGCACAGTGTGCCATCCTTTGCTGACCAATAGCTTGATTTTTCAAGCAATGCTTAATAGACCCCTTTTCCCTACATTAGCTACCTTTCAACCCCTGTACTAGGATAAGCACGTAACTGCTAATCTCAAGGTCAGCAATTGAATACACTGGCAACCAAACTTCATCTCAAGTATTTTGGACATAGTGTCAGAAAAGACCAATCCCTAGAGAAATGTGGAGGGCAGCCAAAAAAGGAGGAAGGCCCTTGTGAAATAACCTGGCTCTCAACTCTCATAAATTTTACAGTCTAGGAAGCCTGAAAATTCAAATTCCCTGTTATTGAGTCCATTCTGACCCTTAATGACCTTATAGGACAGGGTAGAACGTGCTCTGTGGGTTCTGAAATTGTAACTCTTCACAGGACTAGAAAGCCTAGTCTTTCTCTTCAGGAAAAACCCTACTCTGTCCCATGGGGTCACTCTGAGTCAGAATGGGCTCAACTGCTCACAAAGACACTATGGATGGTGGTGGTGGTGGCGGCCCTTAGGTGTCACAGAGTCAGTTCGGACTCGTAACAACTCTAAATGGAGAATAGAACAGAACAACTCTAGAACAACGAAAGAACCAATCCTATGTTCCTATGCCCGAGGCATTGTGGCAGCCATTACGTCATGTCAAGCCATCTCTTTGAGGGCCTTCATCCTTTTTTTCCACCCTCCACGTTTCTCCAGGGATTGGACTCTTCTGACAATATGTCCAAAGAACGTAAGATGAAGTTTTGTCATCTTGGCCTCTAAGGAGCATTCTGGCCCTACTTCTTCCAAGACAGGTTTGTCCTTTTAGCAGTTGTGGCAGTCACCTAATCTGATGTCAATTTGAGGATTAAGGGTGGGTGTACGGGTGGAAACTCTCCTGTCCACCTGGAGATAGCCAATGAGACCCCTGTATGGGCATGGTTTTCTCCTAAGTATCCTGGGGAATCTGGAGGAAAGAGACTCTCTGCTCACTCCCTGGGAGACATTGCAGCTGACAAGACACATGGCAGCATGCTGATAGACCCTGACCCCTGGAAACTGAAGGAAGCATGGGGAGATCCCTGCCAACGCTGAGCTGATTCTACCACCCCTGGATCCACAAGACTCTGCGCACTGGCCTGTGATTGTCCTGCATTTGATATCTTTGCATGTGTTGTGGATCTGAAAAAGGCTTTATAGACTGGTATCGGACATTGGGCAAATATCAGACTTTTGAGCTTGGACTGGACTGGAGTGGGATGTGTCCTTGATGTACAGTTGCTGTGGTATTAAAGCTCTTTCTTGTACACATAAGAGTTTCTGTGGATTTGTTTCTCTAGTCTACCCGGACTAACATGGCAGTACAGGCACTTTAAATAGTCTTCACCATTAGGGGCTTCAAACAGATTTATCAATGTGAATTGGGATTAACTCCAATGCAATGAGTAGGTGAAGTTTGTTTGTTTGTTTTAGACTAGCCTGAAAGGTTGACAGCTTGAACTCACCCATTAGTACTTTAAAACATGCCCTGGCAATCTGCTTCTATTAAGGTTACAGCCAAGAAAGCCCTTTGGAGCAGTTATTCTACTGTGTAGCAAATGGAGTCACTGTGGAGTGCAATCAGCTTGAATGGCAATGCGTTTGGCTTTGTTTTTAATTATCAGGAAGCACAAAAGCAGGTAAGTAGGGAAGATCAGTACCAGGATTCTTTACTCAGCCTGCCCTCAACACCAAGCCCATCGGACTGTTTGGTTTTATAGCTAGGTTAGTCATCAAAGAAAGGTGCCATCTGCGGACAATCTGTCTAGATGAGACCCACCTCCATCCCCCAAACAAAACAAAATGCCAAACTTATTGCCATAGAGTTGATTCTAACTCATTGCAACACAATGGGTAGGGGTAAGACTAACTCTGTCAGTTTCCAAGACTGTGATATTTTGTTGTTGTTGTTGTTGTTGATGTTGTTGTCCTTAGGTGCCATTGACGTGGGTTTCATTCATAGTGATCCTGTGTTCAACAGAGCACAACACTACTCGGTCCGGCACAATGCTCACAACTGTTCTTACTCTCAGCCCCTTGTGGCAGCCTCGATGTCAATCCATCTGGTCAAGGCTCTTCCTCTTTTTTTCTCTGCCCTCCCACTTTACCAAGCACAGAGTCCTTCTTCAGGAACTGGTATCACCTGAAAACATGTTCAAAATATGTGAAATGAAGTCTCACCATACTTACCTATAAGGAGTCTTCTGGTTGTACTTCTTCCAAGACAGATCTGTTTATTCTTTTGTTTATTCTTTTATATCTTCCAAGACAGATCTGTAATACTTTCAATATTAATGAAGCACCATAGTTCAAATGCATCAACTTTTCTCCCACCTTCCAAATTCAGAATCTAGCTTTCATATGCATATGAGGATATTAATAATATCATGACTTAAGTCAGGCACACCTTAGTCCTCAAAGTAAGATCTTTGGTCTTCAACACTTTCAAGAGGTCTTGTGCAGCAGATTTGCCTAATACAATGTATCATTTGATCTTGACTGCTGCTTCCATGAACATTATTGTAGATTCAAGCAAGAAGAAATCCTTGACAGCTTCAATCTTTGCTCTATTCATCATGAATTTAATTTTTGACCCAGTTATGAGGATTTTGGTTTTCTTTCCCTTGACTTGTAATTTATACTGAAGACTACAATCCTTGATCTGTACCAGCAAATGCTTCAAGGCCTCCTCACTTAAACAGCAGGCAAGGTTATGTCATCTGCATCTTCAAGGTAAATAAATCTCTTTCCAATCCCAATGTCTCATTCTTCTTATAGAATGCAGCTTCTCTGATAATTTGCTCAGCATATGGATTGAATAAGTATGGTGGGACAATACAACCCTGTCACACACCTTCCCTGATTTTAAACCTTACAATACACCCTTGTTCTGTGTATATGATGCCTCTTGACCTGTGTACAGGTTTTATATGAGCTCTATGAAGTGCTCTGGAATTCTCATTCTTCTCAAGCCTATCCAGAGTTTGTTATGATCTACTTGGTCAAATATTTTGGCAAAGTCAATGGAACACAAATACACATTTTTCTGGTAGTCTTTGCTTTCAACCAAGATCCATCTGACTTCAGCAGAGATACCCCTGATTCCACATCCTCTTCTGAATCTAGCAACTCCCTGGTAATGCACTGCTGCATCCATTGTTGGATGATCCTTAGTAGAAATTTACTTACATGTGAAATCAATGGTATTGTTCTATAGTTACTTACATGTGAAATCCATGATATTGTTCTATGGTGTGAGGATTCTGTTGGGTCACCAGACCCAACTTTCTTTGGAGTGAGCACAGTTATAGATCTCATATAATCATTTGGCCAATTAACTGCCTTCTAAGTTTCTTGGCATAGATAAATAAGTGCTTCCAGTGCTTCCTCAATTTGTTGAGATCGTTCAGTTGGCATTCCTTCAGTTCCTGGAGTCTTCTTTTTGGTTAATGCTTTCAGTGCAGCTTGAACTTCTTCCTTCAGTACCATTGGTATTAAACTACTTCTTGAAATGGTTGAGGACTGAGTCCCAGTGGCGTAGTGGTTGTGCGCGGGACTGCGACCCACTGGGACAGAGGTTCAATTCCAGCAGTGGGGCTGGGCCTCCTACTCCCACCGCCGGAGAGCAGTGATGCCCCCCCCCAAACAAACAAACAAACAAACAAACAAACAAATGGTTGAACACCAACTAGCTCTTTCTGGTGCAGTGACTCTGTATTCTTTCCATCTTCTATGGATGCTCCCTTTATGATTCAGTATTTTGTCCATGGAATCATTCTTTTTATTTTTTTCTTTAGAAAAATCTAGATTTTTTTTAGCCATTACAAAGGCAAAACAATTCTTATGAAGTATATTGAGAGCTTCATCCCAATTTTACTTGTTCTCTTACAAAATGACCCCTTAATAGATAGGGACTGAAGGATCTTTCCCAGTAGAATGTAACAGATTGGAATTTTGCAAGCTAAGCATGGTGAAAGGAGCTGCCCAAGACTGTGTGTCTGGGATGTTTTGAGGAGACTCCCTAGAGATGCCTGAATTAATTAATCTAGTCCCCAAATTAGTAAAAGATCTTTGTCCCTCAGGAAAATGAACAAAGAGGCTAATATTTCTCTGAGGTCTCTCTGTCTCTCCTTCCCCAATGACGTTACTACCACCTCTAAGCTCCTATGCCCTTTCACCTCGCAGGCCTGCAAGCTTATAAAAGATGCAGAGCATGAAGGAAAAGATTACAGGTCTACACAGAGGAACCGAGACTCAAAGTTAGGGGTTCAACAAGTTAACTCACTTTTATTCATAAAGGTCATAAGTCTCTCATGACAACTTATTATCACAATATAGTCTGTCTCAAGAAAGACCTCAGGTGAATTTGGGAGAAGGAAAAAGTCTTTCATCAACTCCAATTCCACAATGTAAAAGACACCAAGTTCTCCCACACTTATAGACAGAATCTTAATGTCATTTTAGTGATCAACATCTGCATCCTTGAATTGCCCGGTGAACTGTCTACCTCCATCCTACCTTCTAAATCTCTTATGGAATCTTCTCTCTGAACCCCAGCCTTTTTATACTGGCTGCTCACAGACTGAAAAACATTCCTTCTGATCCCTCCAACATGGCTTGGCCTTCTGCTAGTAAATGGGATAATCCTTCTTCATAGGTGTAAAACGACTATCCTCATGCCCTTGTTCACGTGCTTTTCCATCATACTCTTCTCCATCTTCATCCTCAGGATCTGGATGCAAAGCTTGACATTCACACATTGTGGTGAACATTGCTTCTAATGGCGATTATCACCAGACATGAATCTAAATCCAACAACCAGCTCGACATTATCATCACTGTGTTCCTTGAATTCAACAACAGATTCTTTTCCAAATTTTGCCTTCACCATAACATCCGAATGTTCTCACAGATAAGCATTTAGGTCTCAGGGCACAGCAAGTAAGCTACTGGCAGGGTATTCCTATGAGAACCCTAATCCAGAGTCATCTAACCAAGACAGGCAGCTCTCATAGATGTAAAGGGCGTCAGTGCCAACATCCTTTCTGTGCAGCCCTGTCTCGATATCTGACTGCCGCTGCTGCAGTCTTTCAGCCGGGCCAGGTGGAAGGAAACTTGAGAAAGTACATTGCACCTTGGTGCATCAAGATACAGGGCTAGACTCTTTCAATATTGCAACTAGAGGGCTTGAGGGTTTCTTTCTTGAATTCTTTTTGTTTCAGATATGCTGATCGTGTTCTTCCCTTTTCATTTTCTAAATCTAGGTCTTTCATTATAATATTTGACTTTGTCTTCTCGAGCTGCCTTTGGAAAATTTTTGTTCAGGAACTTTATGGGCGCAGAGAAGCCTCCGCATCGTTCTCCTCATCTTTCTCCTGGCTGGTGTTTTTGAACTGCTGACCTTGCAAATAGCTCCTCAATGTGTGGCCACTACATCACCAGGGCTCCGGTTTAGATGAAAAAGTAGAAGAAATTCAAACACTGGTTCCTACTGGCCTATTAGTTAAAGTTCCCTCTAGGAAGCATGAATCCCTTTGCAATTCTGTTCTTTGCAAGCATGAGCACTGATCGGGTTCCATGAAGTCTCCTGCATCAGCATTAACAGGGACACCTCAAAGTAGGAGACCATAAACATGGGACCGAGAGGAGTCTCTGTTACATTGTATCTCTATGAAGTCAGGATGGACACAGAGCTAATGACTGAAGTAACAGCTGGACCAGAGTAAGAAGCAAAGGCCTTGGCCAAAGGGGTGACTAAAACATTTGAGATGCTCTGATGCAGAGAATGTCCAGCCATCTCTATTACGTTCCTCCTAATTTGGGTACTGATGTGCTTGCAGACTGAATAAGCAAAATAACACCACCATCACCACCACAACTAACAGCAAGAGTAACTAGTCTTTATTCATCAAAGAGACTCAGTCAGGAAGTTTTCAAAGAGCTTTGTAGGTGTGATATCATTTAATCCTCACCACAAACCCAGAAGGAATGGATTCCCTCCCCCCACACACACCTTTTTCCGTGCAAGGAAATGGATGGAGTTGTTAGCATTGCTAGGAATGGCAGCACCAGGATGAGCACTCAGGTGATCAGTCAGAGCTTGCAGGCTGCTCTGATGCAGGATATAATGATGGGAAAGATTAAAATCCAGGATGGGATTCTATAAAGATATGTTTTTGGTAAAAGAAGGGTCATGATTTTACAGGGCACTACAACCTGATGGAAAACACAAATGGCTTCTCCAGTGTGGCAGACACCCCTCAATTCCTACCCTAGAACTAGCAGTGCCTTTGGCGGCAAAGTTCTCTTGCCAGGGCAATTCCCCCAAGACGTCTCCTTTGCAGACTGGTCCCCTCTTCATAAGTTTGTTCCAGAAGGTCTCAAGTTCTCTGCTCTCTATGAGCTGAATGCCATGTTCTCATTCTGTCCTCCAGACCTGGTCTCATTGTCTTGCGGAAAATGACTGTTAGAGAGTTCCTGTTTTGCAGTTTACAACAGAAGAAAAGCAAATGGGGGCTTAAAATAACATCACCGAGAAACTTCAACCTTACCAGCAGCCTTAAAAGCTGGATCGTCCTGGGACTCACTCCTTTTCTTCAGATGCATATGGAGTTCAGTAAGATTTTCTGAGCGTCCTTCTCTTTTTCTGCTCCTGAGAACTCCTTCATGCCATAAAGACATATCATTTCTCTTTCCACCCTACGTGATCTGCTCTGTGAAGTTGTAAGAAGGAGAACAGAAAGACCCAAACGCAATTTACTGAAATCTGGAAATAAACACAGACTGTGCATATTCATTTTCACATTCATGTCTTCATTGTTGCAACAGAAAAATATTGATGGGTAGCCCAAATCTAAGGTCATTCTCCTGTTGGCATTCTTTCATTCTCCTCTGTTGACATTTTCCTTGGACTCAAGATCCTTTTATAAATTCTAATTTATTAGGCAACTGTAAAGCAGTAAGCACTGTTGAAAGTGCCAGAGATAATTACATTTAACATTCTAATATTACCTTCAATCATTCCAACTCAATTTTAAAACATTTTGCGGTATCTAATGTTATAAACACTACTCAAAACTCTACAAACAGTCATTTCTGACTCATAGTTACTCTATAGAAATGGGTAGAACTGCCCCTGTGGGTTTCCTTGATATAAATCTTTTATTAAGAATTTTTTTTTTTAGGCATTACTGCCCTCAGGTGGTGGAGTAGGAGACCCAGCCTTTGCTCCTGGGAGCTGGAATTGAACTTCCAACCCAGTGGGCCGCAGTCCCGCGTCCAACCACTACGCCACCGGGGCTTAGCCAAAGGTTTTTTGTTTTTGTTTTTTGAGCATCACCGCCCTCTGGTGGTGGGAGTAGGAGGCCCAGTCTTTGCTCCTGTGGAGCCTGCTGCTGGAATTGAACCTCCATCCCAGGGGCCACAGTCCCGCGCACAACCACTACGCCACGGGGCTCAACCCCGATATAAATCTTTTAAAATTTTAATTTATTAATTTTTTTTCGAGCTGAGCCCTGGCGGTGCAGTGGTTGTGCGTGGGACTGCGGCCCACAGGGTTGATCGTTCAAATCCAGCAGCAGCTTTCCAGGAGCAAGGCTGGGCTTCCTACTCCCACCAGGGCAGTGATGCAGAAAAGAAAAAAAAATTTTTTCCCAAAAGTAAACCTTTTATGGGAGCAGAAAACTGTGTCTCCCTCTGTGGAACGGCTGGTGTTTCCTAAGGGCTGCCCTTGGGGTTAGTAGCCCATTGCATAATCCACCAGGGCTCCAGGTATGTACATTATTTATCTCTGACTCACATGTTAGATCACTTCTTTCTGAGCAGAATTCTGGTAAACCTCACCCATAGCATACTTACTCACTCTCTGTCCGTACCGAGTGGAATCCTGGTCTGTGCTTCTCTACCTGTTTTTATTTCCTTTCTCAAGAGCCCCAGGAGCTGATCTAGCACTGATTCTATGCACCTTCGCCCTGCCTGAGTTCTCTTAGACCATGGCCCTTCAGCATACCTGAGCCTAAAATTGGCTCTTGTGGTGGGTAATTTGAAGTGCCCACTTGACTAGGTGGACAACGCCTCAGACTCACAGCCACTCTGTGGGACAGGGCAGAGCTACCCATAAAGCCTCCAAGGCTGAAATCTTCATGGAAGAAGACCGCCACATCTGTGTACTGTGGAGGAGCTAGTGCGTTGGAACCCCTGTCCTTTTGTTGGCAGCTCGCACCACCACGGCTCCAAGGTTAAGCTTCAGAAACCCAAAGTCAAATGCATTGTTGTCAAGTTGATTCTGGTTCATAGCAACGCTATGTAACAGAACAGAACTGCCTCATAGGGTTCCAAGGCTGTAATGTTTATGGAAGCAAACTGGCTACTGGGCTTAAATAACTGATCTCTCCGTTAGCCACTGCTGAGCACTTAGCCACTGCGATTACAGGATATCTAAACAACCGACCAGCCCCAGGCAATTAAGTCAATTCAGAATCACAGTGACCCCATATAGGATTCCTGAGACTCAACAATTTTTTGGGGGGGAGGGGGGCATCACTGCCCTCTGGTGGTAGGAATAGGAGGCCCAGCCTTGCTGCTGAATTTGAACCTCCAAACCAGTGGGCCACAGCCCCCCACACAACTACTACACCACCGGGGCTCAGCCCCTGACTCAACATTTTTATGGGAGCAAATAGCTTCCTTTTTCTCCACTGCAGCAGTTGATGGTCTTGAACATCTGACTTTGCGGCGAGCAACCCAGTGCTTACCCCACAGTGCCACCAGGGCTCTTTCTGTAGGCTAGAGTGGTGCCCAGTTATCAACACTAATTTAGGTTATGGTATTTGGGGGAAACTATTTTGTAGATGTGTTTAAATCTATAGTCCGTTGATTTCAAATAAGTGAAAAAGGATCACCTTCAATAGGTGTGAGACTTACCTAGTCAGTCAAAGACCGGGAGAGAAAAAAAATGAGACTTCTTGGAGCAGAAATTCTGCCTTCACATGGCAACATCAATCACTGCCTGGTCTTCTGGACCACCGTACAGACTTGCCAGCCCCCCAAATCTTAAAGTAAGTTATACTTATTTTGTACGTTTGTGAAAAATTCCTTTATCTTTTAATTCTACTTTCCAAATAATTTTAAGTCCCTCATATACACAGACATATATATATATATATGCATAAACACTCATGCATATGCATATATGTTTTCCCCCCTGAGAATACTGTATCTGAATGACACAGCCCTGGGCCATCAGGGGCACAGCCATCAATTGGAGAGAAGTCAAATCACAAAATGAAGACCCAGAAGACTTAGCATTCTGTGGAATGGACAAAAATGAAAAGACTTGTACACTGGACTTGTGTCTAAGTTTTGTCTCTGATAATGCATGCAAAATTTAAAAGGAAAACTCTCTGTCCTATAGATTCAAGAGTGACCCCTCACAGTTTTGAACTACTCGTGACTTAAAAACTATACATGGTACTTGTAGGTAAGTAATTGCCAGTCCTCATCAGATGACAATTTCTATGGGAAATCTGTAACAAAAAATTAGGCAAAAAAAAAAAAAAAAGAGAGAGAATGAAGTAGTTATTTTACAAGCCATGCCTATTCAACCAAGAGACCTTGAGACGCTGTTTGTTGAATCAGGCCCTGTTGATTGCACATAGCTTGTATATTAGCAAAAGAAAAACAAATTGTTAGCATGCTTGTGAGTAGAAAGAAATATATGATTTTCATTTTAATGAAATGTTAAAGCACATGAAACTGCGAGTTTCACAGAGGTGACACTTCTGTTTTTGATTTTTTCAAAGCTAACTTTTATCGTTTCTGTTTCTTTAACTTTTTTCTTTTAAATGCAGCATAAAAAATAATAATTTGGGGGCTGAACCCTGGTGGCATAAGTGGTTGAGAGCGGGACTGCAGCCTGCGGACTTGGGGGTTCAAATCCAGCGGCAGCTCTCAGGAGCAGCACTGGGTAGTGCCCATGACCACCAGATGCAGTGATGCCCCCCTCTCCCCAAAAAAAGAAAAAAAATAATTTCTGTCAAAGAACCTCCTTGTTTTCTTCAGCAGTGAAAATGGTAATGGTGCTGAAGGGTAAAAGTTTCACAATGGCCAAAACGTTGGAGAAGAGAGTGCAGTAGTTTCTCTCAGGTATTTCTGTATTCTGTCAGGAGCAGGTAAGTTGGTGCAGCCCTTCTGAAAAACAATCTGGTATTATTTGTTAGGAGTCCTGAATATATCCATACCCTCTCATCAATAACCTACTTCTAAGGATCAGTGCTAGGAAAAGCATGATTTTTTTTGTGGGCATCACTGCCCCCTGGTGGGAGTAAGAGGCCGAGCCCTGTTCCTAGAGAGCTGCTGCTGGATTTGAAACACCAACCATGGAAAGAGCATGATTTAACAAACATAAGCATGCACAAGCTATTTCAACATTATACACGGTGCAAAATAGAGAACTTAAATGTTTTTTAAAAAGAATTTTTAACTTATTAACTTATTTTTAAATAAGTTAATACATATACATACACTATTATTTATGTAGAGTAGATAACTGTATTTAGGGGTGGGAAAATGTGGCAGTCATGTGCTTATGTTAATTTTATGATTGAAATGTAGGGGTGGAGTCTAGCCTGTTAATCTGGAGATAGCCATTGAGTAGCCAATGAGGCCTCTATGTGGGCATGGCTTTTTCCTGAGACTTTTGGGAAATCTCACACTATTTCCCTCGTAAAGATGAGAAGCTATCTTCTCCAGTTGTTGGGAGTTAGTCTTAGAGATGATTAATCACGGACAAGACAAGATGGCAGCATCTGAGAAGCTGGAGGAGCCAGTGGAGAAACCACACAGCTTTGCCCTAATGGAGTCAGACCTCTGAAGCTAGGGTGGCCACATGGAGACCCCTGCCAGCGATGAGTTGCTTCTGCCACCACAGGATGCTATTGATGGACCCTGAGCCCTGGAAGCGACGAGCCATGTGGAGACCCCTTCCAGCGCAGGGATTCTGCGCCCACGGACCTGTGACTTTGTGAGTCGGAAAGAGGCTTGATAGGCTGGTATCGGGCATATGTGCTAATATTGGACTTATGACTTTGAACTTGACTGCGTTGGGATGCTTTCTCAGTGTTCCATTCTTTTGCATATAAACCCTTTCCTTATATCCATATGCAAGTCTATGAAATGTGCTCCTCTAGCCTACCCACACTAACACAGAAAACAAAGGAGCTTATACTAAAGGCTGAAGTAGAAAGAAAATGTTTTGAAAATGATTATGGCAACATATGTACTAATGTGCTTGATACAATTGATGTATGGATTGTTTTAAGAGTCCCTGATACAGTGATTTTTTTCCCCCCAATAATTTTACTGGGGGCTCTTAATGCTCTTATAACATTCAATACATCCTTTGTATCAAGCACATTTGTACACATGTTGTCATCTTCATTTCCAAATATTTTTGACTTGAGCCCTGGCAGTGATTTAATTTTTAAAAAACTATGTTTTGCAATGATATAATAGCATATAAGATGTTCATATTAAATAAAAACAACAGACAGAATAGATGCAATGTAACTACAATAAAAATATATTTGCACATGCATGAAAGAAGCTGGGAAAATGCAGCCAATATTTCTGAATGGTAAAAATATGCTTTACTGTAGTTAGCATTTTGTGTATTTGTGACACTTTCTAAAATAATTTTTGATAGCAAAATATTGTTTAGCCTCATGTAGACCCTGGCAGGGGCAGTTCTAGCTTGTCCTACATATAGGGTGGCTAGATCTCAGCATTAACTGGCTGGCAATGGCTTTTATTTTGGGTGCCTGTGTTCTGAGGCACTTTAAAAATAGCCAATCTTGACATGCTAGCTGAAGAGTATGCAACCTTGGATTAGCAACATTACAGTACATATGAACAAAAGGGGAGAATCAAAAGAACAGTATGAGTTCGACAGGGCATTAAATTTTTTTCCCAGCTTGATTGATTGAACTGCAGTTGTGATACGATAAACCAAACATATTTAAATTATCAACTTTTGTATCAACAGATCTATAATCTCATGAAATCATACACATTTTAAGAAAATAAATACATTTATTTCCTAAGATAACAAATATTTTATTAACTAAAAAATATTCTTGGTACCCGTTCTTGCCAGAATCAGGTAATACATAAACATATATGGACATACTTTTCCTCTTGTTTCTTTTACCTTGGCATAGTTATTTTGATATTGTTTATATTGTTGTTAAATAACTAAATTGTTTCTTCTCATTGAGAATTGTATGACTGTAGCACAATTTGTTTATTCATTTGATGGTTGACAGATATTTGAGATTTTTCCAAGGCTGGTTATAAATATAGTTGCCATGAACATTTGTGTGTAAGTTTTGTATGGGCATATGTTTTCATTTCTCTATCTCTCCATATATGTAAGAATATTTCAAAGTATATGTAAAAGACAGAACAAGACAGATTGTGTATGTATGTGTGTACCTAGATGAAATTACAGATATAATTTGTTTATCCCTAGAAGCTTGAAAGACAGCTATCTAGCCAACAGACTGGAAAAGATCTACATCTGTCTTCATTCCAAACAAAAAAGGTTCCAGAGAATTTAGAAATTAAAAAAAAATTATTTTATTGGTGGCTCATACAACTCTTCACAATCAACACATACATCCATTGTATACAAAGCACATTTGTACATTTTTGCCCTCATCATTCTCAAAACATTTTCTTTCTACTAAGCAATTGGTATCAGCTCCTCATATTTCCCCTCCCTCTCCACTCCCCCCCTCATGAACCCTTGATAATTTATAAATTATTATTATTTTGTCATAGTGTACACTTTCCGATGTCACCCTTCACCTACTTCCCTTTTGCCCATACCCTAGGGAAGAGGCCATATGTAGATCCATGTAAGTGGTTCCCCCTTTCTACTCCACTTTCCCTCCACCCTCCCGGTATCACCCCTCTCACCACTGGTCCTCAAGGAATCCTCAATCCTGGATTCCCCATGTTTCCAGGTCCTATCTGAATCAGTGTGCATCCTCTGGCCTAGCCATATTTGTAAGGTAGAATTAGGATCACGATAGTGGTGGGGAGGAAGCACTTAAGAACTAGAGGAAAGTTGCATATTTCTTTGTTGCTGACACTGTACCCTGATTGACTCGTCTCCTCCCTGCAAGCTTTCTGTAAGGGGATGTCACTTCATCTACTGATGGGCTTTGGGTCCCCAATCTGTACTCTCCCTCATTTATAATTATATAATTTTTAGTTATTTGATGCCTGATATCTGATCCCTTTGACACCTCGTGGTCACACAGGCTGGTGCTTCCTTCATGTAGCCTTTGTTGCTTCTGGGCTAGGTGGCTGCTTGTTTTTAAGCCTTTAAGACCCCAGACACTATATTTTTTGATAGCTGGGCACCATCAGCTTTCTTCACCACCTTTGTTTGTGTACACAATTGTCTTCAGTGATCATATCAGAATTTAGAAATTATAGCAGCATCAAATACAAGTAAAAGTTTGCTGAAAAAAAAATTCAAAAACAGTTGCAACAATATATCTTCAGGGAACTGCCAGAAATACAAGCAGTATTCAGAAGCGAGGGTAAAATGAAAGTCACGGCTGAGCCCCGGTGGCGTAGTGGTCTGAGTGCACGACTACAGCCCATGGGCTTGGTTGTTCAAATCCAGCGGCAGCTCTCCAGGAGCAAGGCTGGGTAGCTCCCACGACCACTAGAGGGCAGTGATTCCCCCGCCAACCCCAACCCCCCAAATCAAAGTCATTACTGACATCAGATGGATTTTGACTTACGGCACAGAATACTGTGTTTAATTGAGCAAAATATTCAGTTGTGGAGATCATAATACATTATGGACATTCATTGTGCTCACGAGGAACTTGTATGTAGTCCAAGAGGCAGTCATTTGAACAAAACAAGTGGATGAACACTGCGTGGAGTCAGGAAAGGTGTTCATCAGGGTGGTTTCTTTCAGATTGATTCAACCTTTATGCCGAGCAAATCTTCTAAAACATTTTCTTTTAATGATGTTTGACTTTCTTCCTAGATGGTGATTTAGATGGCATTCCACAACTAGTTAGGTTTTCAGTCATTAGTGTTCAGTGCTTCAAATTTATTCTTGAGTTGGTCTCTCTAAATTCATGAGGAATATCCTCAAGCTCTTGTAGATTTGTGGATTTGTTCTCATTTTCTTCAGCTTCAGTTTGAATAGTAACAAATGATGGTCTGTTCTGCAGTTGGCGCCTGGCCTTGTTCTGGCCAAGGATATTGAGATTCTCCAGTCTTTTTTCAGCTGTTCTTGTTAGGGACTGGGGAACCAGCTACAACTCACACAACAGAAGTGCACTTTGTCTGATTCTGCACAACCTTCACAAATGTTGCTGTACTGATGGCCTTTGTTGCAGCTCCTCATTTGAAACATGTAGAATAATACCAATCCAATCAGTGGTGGAATTCAAATAATCTATCAACTGACTCATTCCCCTAATGACCATTTTAAGTATGTAAAAAATATAGACTTAGAAAGTGTTTATAAAAAGAAAAGAAAAAAAAGGTGTTTATTATTTCATACAGTTAATACTTAAAGAAGAACAATAGCGAAGTGGGCATGGGTGTGGACTGCTGCACATTAAAAAAAAAAAAAAGAACCGTAAAATGAGGGACACAAAGTCAGCTTGTTACAAAAGTTTAAAATATTAATGAAAAAATATGAAATTTATGGGCCAAGCACGATATAAAAATAAGAAAAAAATCTGATAAAAATCAGAGATTTTACTTAAGATATTCCCATATTGCTTCTTGATTGACATCTTCACCAGCAATATTCTTGGTTGTTATTCTAGTGTCATCATCAGCTGCGTGTTTTATCTATCCTTAACCACCTCTTCACTGTAGAAGTAGGAGCTCATTCCTATATAAGTACCGCGCTCTGGAGCTCCAAGCTCATTCCTAAAGTTTAAAGGGAGGCCAATTAGACAATAATTGTGTTTGACCTATTAGAAACAGGTGACTTTCTTCTCTGAATATATCATGTTCATCTTTGAAAGAAACCCTTTCCACTTCTGCTGACCTTACAGTTATTCTGACAATAGTTTTAGCTCTCTTAACACGTCTAGGAATTGCATAGTTCACTCATAATATCTCCTGGGAATGTAGGGCCCAAGATAAAACTAAAACCCATGACAATATGTGACCCTCTAATAGTTGGTAATTTTTCTCTTTACATTATATGTGTGTTTACTGAAACAATAAAAGGGAATGAAAATGTAGCGTTTCCTCAAAAGTATAATGAGTTTGATGAAGTGAATATCTCAAGCATGATTCCATCTGCTTTTTCAAAGTTCTGAGTGGAAGGAGCATCAATTACTATGGACACTCAGAATGCACTGTTGCACAGTGGAACATGAAAAATGAGTAAAGAATAGAAATTTGTGATTTATATAACTTGCCTCAGAAACAAGAACCCTGGTTACCACTGCCATTTTAGCAACTAGTTCGCCAAACCCAACAAAAGATTAGGTATCTGTTCTACCAAACCAGCGGGAATGAGCTGCATCCCCCCACCAAAGCCAACTTCTCAGATGATGATTTGCTCAGTAAATAATTCATGTGTCCCTTTGAAATATTACAACATTTTACGGTCAAAATATTGAATGTCGCAAAATGCCTTACGAAAACAAAAATAGTTAGTCAGCATGCTATCGCAGAAGATAGCATATGATCAGGAACTGATGTACTAAAGAAGTCTAAGCTGCACCGAATGCACTGGAGAAAAACAAGGCTCCAGGGACTGACAGAATACCAAACGAGATGTTTTGATCAACAAATGCAAGATTAGAAGCACTCACTTCTCTCTACCAAGAAATTTGGAAGCCAGCTGGCTGGAAGGGATGAATTCATGCTCATCCCAATGGTTGATCCAGAAGTGCATCATTTCTATCATTTCCTCCCTGTCATTGAGTAGAAACCAAATCATAGTGACCCTAGAGGAGAAGTGAGCTTCTGAAATGAGTTCCCTATTAGAAAGCCTTGTCTTTCTCACTCAGAATGATTGGCAGTCTCCAACTGCCAACCTTACAGTTAGCAACCCAAGGCCCAACACCTGCATCATCAGGTCACAAACAAAACTTTACTAAAGATAACTACAAAAGAGTTGCAATTAATAGAATAATAGCAAGCATGGCTCCTACTAACTTGACTAGAATCAGAGAATACCAGAAAGATATTTACAAGGTTTGGTTGATTTTGCAAAGGTGTCCCACTGTGTGTATTATAGAAAATTTTGAGTAATGCTGTGTATCATGGGAATTCTAGAACATTCTATTATGCTCATTTGGAACCTATATCGAGAGTAAGAGGTAATTCTTCAAACAGAACAGAGGCATACTACATAGTGGAAAGCAGGAAAAGTGCGTGTCGAAGATTGATGCTTTCACCAAACTTAATTTTTATGCTAAGCAAAGAATAGTCCACAAATCTAGCCAACTTGATCCCTGTGCATTCCATCTGGGAAGCTTCATGTGTTTATGTTGTTAAAAAATGGGTGAATCACTGGCATTGTAAAATTCTAATTATATGATGCTTACTGGCTGTCTACCAACCAGGCCATATTTCCCAACTACTGGTACTTCTTTGTTTCCAACTTTCACGATTCAACCACCAATAATTATTTTTTTTGATTTTTTTTGGGGGGGTGGGGACATCACTGCCCTCAGGTGGTGGGAGTAGGAGGTCCAGCCTTTGCTTCATGGAGCTGGAATCAAACCTCCATCCCAGTGGGCCGCAGTCCTGTGCACAACCACTATGCCACCGGGGCTCAGCCCCCACCACTAATTATTAATGCCAACTTGCAAAAAGAAAAAAAAGTTAAACCCTGCTCTCAAGTTGACCCCACTCATAGTGACCCTATAGGGCAGAGTAGAATTGCCCCTGAGAGTTTCTAAGACTGTAAATCGTTATGGGTATGGAACACCTTGTCTTTCTCCTTGGAGTGCCTGGTGATGTTGTACTGCTTACCTTGAGATTAGCAGGATAACATGTACTCACTAGACCAGCAGCGATCATCATTAACGTAATTCTTCTTGATCAATTTCAGACTGCAGAAGTTGGTAACGCTTTTCAACTTCTCTATCTTTGCCTTAAGCTTAGTGTGTGAATTTGAATTATAGTTGTATTAATTGGTGCTGTAAAAGGATATTATTTTATCACTGTCAGCATCGTTTTTCAGGATAGCTCTTGACATGTTCTTTATGACCATGTCTGTGATGTTGTTCTTCGTTCATTTGTTACTCCAGACATAGTAGACAAGGGGACCTCAAACTACTGCCCGTGGGCCACATGCAGCCCGATGAGGGCATTTATCCAGTCTGCCAGGTGGTTTTTGTTGCCGCTGCTGTCCTGATTAGCAGCTGACTCATCCCTGGCCTGAAGTGAATTTGTTCATAGTTTGTTTTTATAAAACTATTGTCTGGTCCTCCAATGGTCTGAGGGACAGTGAACTGGCCCCCTGTTTAAAAAGTTTGAGGACCCCTGTTAGACTATATGATTGTCCAGTTCAAAATGGCAATACCAGTCAATTTCATTTTTACAATTTCCAGTTTCTGTGGAATCATATGTCATTCATTACACTTAATGGACGTTCCTTCTCATTTTTGAGCTGTGCCACATCAGCACGTGAAGGTCTTGAAAGTTTTGCTCCATCCATCTCATTAAGCTTGACTCTACTGTGAGGAGGCGACTTTTCCCCAGCCATATTCTGAGCGTCTTTTAGAAGCTCATCTTCGGGGAACATAGCAGACAATGTTTTGTTGTTGTCCATAAGGTTGCCACTGGCAGGTTTATTCAGAAATAGATCTCCACATTCTTTTTTTTTTAAAGGAGTCTTTGTTGCTCCTCAGCTAGATGCCCACTTGTTTATCTTCAAGACTTTAAGACCCCAGACGTTATAATTTTTGACAGCCAGGCACCATCAGCTTTCTTCACCACATTTGCTTATGCACCATTTGTCTTCAGTGATCATATTGGGAAGGTGAGCTTCATGGAACGCCAAATTAATAGAACAAAGTGTTCTTGCAATGAGGGAGCACTTGAATGCTACCTTAATACTAAACCTATAAATATATGCACATAGATCCATTTCCCCATCATCATATATACATATATTTGCATATGTACATGCTTGCGTTCAGACCTCTGTAAATGCTCTTTGCCTCTTAGTTCTTTCTTCTATTTCCTTTTACTTTCCTCTTGTTCCATTATCATGCTCTGCCTTCATTTGGGTTTTAGTAATTCCTCCTGGTTGCATTGCCCTTGATCAAGCCCTACCAGGCTTCTTACACTCGCCTCACCACTGAGTTTGCATCACTTGTTGTTCCCTTGTCCCTGGGATTGTTAACACCACTTTCTTTCCCCCACGTCCCCCTCTCCCATGTCCCCCGCAATAGTCGGTCTCCCTGTTTTCTCCTCCAGATTGTTTATCCAGCCTATGTTATCTAGATAGAAACACAGAGATCATAATATGCACAAAAACAAGACAGAACAAAACAAGCAACAACCCAAAACAAATACAGCAAAGCACCTATGACAATAAAAAGAAAAGCCTGTACGTAGTTCAAGGCCTGTTTGTTGATCTTTAGGAGTTTTTCCCGTTCAAGTCTGATGGGGTGCCACGCCCTGGTCCCAAAGTCTATTTTTGATACTCCTTTGGGACGTCCTTGCACTGCTCCCCTTGCTGTTCTGTAGCACACCCTTAGTGTTTTGCCTCAGTGTGGTGGGGTCAGATCAAGGGCAATTCCAAAACTGTCTCTCTAGTGTTAGATCTCCACATTCTTGTCCTTCTTCCTACTCTGACATAGTCTGGACTCTCCTCTGAAACCTGTCCACCAAGAGTAACTCTCCTGGTGTAAATTTCATATATCAGAGGCATGACTCCCAATAGCGCAGAAACATGCGAGCTACCACAGCACACCAAGCTGATGATCTGACAGCTACAGATGGCTAAACTGGAACATTAAACTTAATATTGAGGACTGACATTATAATAATATGAATCTTTTAATTTAGGAGTAGACTGCATACTACATGTGTGTCTTCTTTTATTTAAATTTCCCCCGATGTTTCTCAGAAATGTGTTATAGTTTTCAATGTATAGGTCTTTTCAATGTTACATGGTTTTAAATGCTAGCATA
Organism: Nesogale talazaci; assembly: GCA_004026705.1. NCBI lineage: Eukaryota > Metazoa > Chordata > Mammalia > Afrosoricida > Tenrecidae > Nesogale > Nesogale talazaci. The sequence continues at coordinate 44,562 of PVJH01005423.1, read as the reverse complement.
TGTGGCATTACTTTTTAAAATTTAGGTTCAGGCTGTTCATCATTAGTATATAGAAATATAATTGATTTTTACATATTGACTTTGCGTGCTAAAATTTCCTGAAGTCAATTATGAACTGTAATACTTTGGGGTAGATGCCTTAGAATTTTCTGTTGACAATCATGATACCTGCAAAGAAGGCAGTTTCACTTAGTTCTTTCTAATTAGGATGCCTTTTATTTCTTTTTGCTATGGAGTGTGAGAGAGGTAAGGTTTATTGTGCCAACCTGGCCAATAAACACACGTGGGAGTCACTGAAGGGCCGAGAGATAAATGACTTGGTGAGCCTCACCTTTCTAGTTCTCAGGTGTCTTGCTTTCTGATGGTCTGACCCGGGTGCAGCTGTCTTAGCCAGTTCCCTGCTTCAGCTAAGACTCACTACCTGCAAGACATCCCTGTGGAGAAGCCACATGGATCTACACTGATGCAGCCCTGGGTGCTGGAGCATCCACGTGGAGATTCCTGCCAGCGCTGGGATGCTGACATGCTCACTGATTCGGCTTTCCTCCTGTAGTCAGCCTCATTGCATGTGTTTTGTGAGATTGAGGAGGACTTCTACATGGGTGTTGGACATAGGGGCTAATGATGTTGGACTGAGGGGCTTGACCAGCACTGGATTGGGGTGCTTTCTTAATTTATACTTCCCCTTGTATAAAACTTTTATATATGTGTGTGTATGTATGTATGTATGTATGTATATATATGAGTTTCTGTGGACTTGTTTCTCTCATCTATCCAGACTAACACAGAGTCCTGGTGGTGTCGTGGTGACTTATGCATTGGTCTACGATTCACATGATCAGCACTTCAAAACCACCAGCCGTTGTGCAGGAGATAAGCTGAGCATTCAATTTCCGCACACAGTTAGAGTCTCAGAAACCCACGGGGAGTAACTCTAAGTCAGCCTTGACTCGGTGGCAATGAGTTGTTTCTTTTCTTAACTCATTGCACAGTCTAAGACCTCTAGTACAACTCTGAATAGAAGTAGGAAGAGCTGAACTGATTTTTCCATTCCCAATGTTCTAAGAAGAGTATTCAGCCTTTACAGAATGCTTTCTATGTTGATGTTCTTAGATTGAGTAAGTTCCCTCCATTCATATTTTTCTCAGAATGTTATTGGGTTTTTAACACTTGGAACATTATTTTGGAGATTTAAAAATCTGCATCAAGTAAGTGTACAAGTCATATTTTAATTTTATGTGTACACTTACCAGTAGATTTATAATATCCCTAATTAGTGAAAATGAAGAAGTTCCCTACTAGTACTAAACATCAAATTTATGATTTCTTTACAGTGGGTGTTGCGTTGCTAACCACAAGGTAAGTGGTTCTCAACCTTCACCATGCCAAGGATAAAAGATGAAGTAGTCCAAGCCCATAAAGAGTTACAATCTTGAAAATTCAGTGACTGTGCGTTTGATTTATTTTTATTTTCCATGGCAGCTTCAATAGTATAAGGAACCTTAGGAGATTCAAGGTTGAAGATTATTTCTCTTCACAATTAAAAAAATACAGGCTTTCATTGTGATTTCTGATCATAGCCAATTAATAAGTAGCACTTGCAGCTGCATGCGAGCACATGGTTTCAAGACACATGTGACTCCAGAGTTGTCTGATTTGGATAATGCTTGGCTGGGACGTCTGTCTCTGCTCCTCTCACTTTATTTGGATGACTTACGGCCAAGTTGTGTAGAAAACATACTCGTCTTGATTTAATGGAACATGTGAAAATACATATTTCAGAAAAATAAAATAAAGTACCTATTTCAAGGGACTTAGACTAAGGTAACAAAATCCAAAGAGAACCATTATTAATCTGTACAGATGATAACTGGATTAATGCTTTCTTGAGGGTATGGCAGAGAAGGCTAGGGGGAAAAGAATAGCTTGTACTAATAATAATGAATACAAGAAAGAGAAAAATGTTCAAAATTGATTCAGTGATGATTGTACAACTCTTCTTAATATGATTGAACTATTGGATTGTATGGTATGTGGATTATATGTCAAACAGTAAAGCGAGAACCATTAAAAATATTAAAAATAAAACTCACCAAGCACCCAAAATAGAAAGTTCATACCAAAATCCATTGTTTCTTAGCATAGGTGCATAATGTACCATTTTGTGAAAGTATACAAAGATATCATCACAACTTCTAGACAGATTGTCAGGAAATCCTCTTTCAAAAATAAAAAAATACTAAAAGAGCCACACCTAATATACGACGAGTTGGAAAAATCCATTGGCTTGGTGATAAACACTAAAATAGGCTGATTACACATCTGGCCAAAAGCCAAGCCTTTCCTCTGTGAACTCTTAGATAATGGCCCTTTATTGTTCTGCTTGTTATCCTTGCCAATTCCTGTCAAACGGGTCCTCACCACATTCATGGGCTTCTGCCATTTATCAAAAAACTAAGGCTCAAAAGTCTCTCTTTGCTGGTCTAAAACAACAATTCACCGGATTAAACTCCCAAGGTTCACATGTAATTGGTAAACTTACACGACTTGTAAATTGAGGAAACATGTAAAAGCACAAGCACTTAGAAAAATGATGAAAAAGAATAAGTTACATTTACTTTTTGGGTTAGCTCTGCCTTTCCCCTTTTTTATGTGATGATGAGTCCTTTCGGATTGCATTAAAATAAAGAAATTTTTGTTATGGTTATTCAAAGGCAGTCAGATTTTTTAATACATAAACTAACAAACACGAGCAGATAAAGTAGTAATCCAAGAAACCAACTGCCGGAGAGTTAACGCGGATTTGTGACAACGCAACTGTGTCTGAGTGGAACTGTGCTTCCGGGGTTTTGGGTGGCTGATTTTTATCACGAGGCCTTTCTTTGGAGCGCCCGGAGCAGATTCAAGCCTCCAACTGTAGAATGTCGACCTTCTGCACCACTCAGGATTCCATCCAACCCCAAATAAACCAACTCATGGACATGGAATGGATGCCAACCCCTCGTCACTCTATGGGCCAGGGTAGTTATCTACCTCCTCGCCCTGTGGAATGCGGCCCAAGGTGTAAGGGATTCCCTAGAACCCAAATCAAACTATTGGCCATCAGGTTGGTTCTGACTCCTGACACCTGACAGGACAAGGTGGAACTGTTCCTGTCACTCTTTTGGGGGCATGAAAGCTGAGTCTTTCTTCCACAGAGCGGCCGATGGTTTTGAACTGCTGACATTGTGGTAATCAGGTCAATTCTTAACCACTACACCACCAGCGTTCCTAAGGGATTCCATAGTGCCACAAAACTATATTGCCTTAAAGTAAAATGGGAGTGATTTCATTTAGTATTCTTTTTTTTTTCCTCCCAGCGCGAACACAGTCCCTCACTACCACAAATTATGTAGTTGAGTTTCCCACATTTGGGGAAATTGCAGGGGTCAGCACACCCAGAGTGCAATGGATAAGTCTCACCCTGGGAAAACCACCTTCATGATCATGGTATCTCCCCTGCCAGGTAAGTATTCTTATAGGGTTATTATTCTACTTTTGAACCTCTGGTAATAAGTATTTTGCTGTTCTCTTTAGTCTTCTTCCCATGTCAATTCTATACTACATAGTTTTCAGGTTGTTGGCTTTTTCTTTTGGCCAAAATTCCTTTTAAATTTTAATCACAGAATCCACCAATGATACCTTTCTTAGAAATGGAAACTATTTTCTCAGTTAGACTCTAAACTTGCTCAACTACATTTCGACCAAGCATCAGTGCTGGTTCATGAAAGAAAGTGAAAACCAGCTCCGGCATTTTCCTTGATGCTATATAAACTGAGGGGTGAACTTTTTTTGGTTTGGGTTGTTGAACGCAAACTACAAAGAATACCAGCAGAGACAAATAACTAAAGCTTGTGTTCAGCTCCTAATGCTTCTTTGGAAATTACTTTGAACAACAAGAGCCTCAGAAATAAGGCCTGGGGGCATAGTAAATGATGCACTAGGCTGCTAACTAAAAGGCTAGACTGCTAACCACAAAGTCGACAAGTCAAAACCACCAGCTAGCTGCCCTTCGGGAGAAAAATAAGACTTAATGCTCTCATAAACGATTGTAGTCTTAGTCTTGGAAATCCACAAAGTAATTCTACTCTGTCTTATAGGTTCACCATCAGTCACATTCAACTCAGTGTCAGAGTTTGAAGTGTTTTGGTTTGGGGGGGGGGGGATTTGAGCTGAAAAACTTAGGAGGTAGTGAGTTTATCTGAATTGCAGTGAAATCATTTGGCAATAGATAATGAGAAAGGTGGTACAACTTGAATGATGCAACCGGTCACTGAGATGTATAAATTGTTGAACTGGTGTATGCTGGCCTGTGTATATTTTCACCAAAATTAGCAAATAGAAGAGAAAGACAAGAAGTAGGGCTAACAAACAGTCACATCTTCCTTATAGAAAAATAATAAGCTACTCCTCGCTAACTGAAATCTCTTTCTACAGCAATAGTAGCATACCATATATACTCGAGTATAAGCCAACCTGAATATCAGTCGAGGCACCTAGTTTTGCCACAAGATCTGCATAAAACCCTTGCTGAAAGACTCAGCTTATACACAAGTATAAGCGGTAACTAATATATGACTGTTTTGTGCATTAACAACTTAAATCTGGTGGTAACAAAATGCAAAGTGTGAAGTGAGAGTGATGCTGGCTGTGGTGCTGAGGGGTTTTTGGTCAAACTTGGTTGTGCCATGATTCTCAGTGGTGTGGCAGTTACACAATGATGTAATTAGCCAGCTGGGTAATGATGTAGTTATCCTCTGCTTTGTGATCTGATGTGATCACCCTTCATTTTCCCACACCATGGATTTCTACATAGCAATCTAGACTTTGGGACCTAACTACAACTATGTCCGTATGTCAGGTGTGGAAATGAACTTTGCTTATATCACATTTTATTTGCTTACATTCTGTCAACAGTACAAAAGAGTTTTCAACAATGACAGTGCACAAAATGTTGGCACAGAAGAGAGAAATGTAATTCTTAAAAACAAGGGATAGACCCTTAAATAAATACAGCCCCTTAATTTCTAGTTAGTTACAGAGTTTTGAAAGCATTATCTGTCCTCATGACAGGAGGAGCTGTAAAGTAAAGTAGATTGCACTCCACACCTCGTTTTCTCAATACTCTTAAACATACTAGTTCACAACCAAAAGAGTACATTCAGTTGCTCACGTCTGGTCTGTCCATCTGCCCATGATGCTCTACACAGAGCTGTGGTCCCCAAAGTCTTCGTCCCTGCAATGTGGTTCGGGGAGTGGGGTGGAATAGAAAAATAGGGCAGAACCAGGATTGGAATCAGGAAAGAGGATTTTGTTTCACAAAAGTTTTAACAAACTGAGCAGTTGCGAGATTTGATTTTGAACTTAGCCACTGCCCCACAAATGTGTGTACAAGGAGAGGTCACCTGAATTTCCTGTGCTTCTGCTTTTCCCTTATGTTAAAGGCAACAGCCACTACTTATTTCAGTAGCAATTCTAAGATAAGATGACAGGATTTCCCCTTCGAGAGAAGCCAAATGTCTTTCTTTAGGATAATAAACATTCCATAATTCCACAGAGACAATTTGTTCCTCCTGCTCTGACAATGGCAAGGCCCCAAGCCTCTTTCACCTCACTCCCATGGCCATTGTGCCAGCCAGAACTTCAAGGACAAGCTGGAAGATAGGTTCAAATCGCCCAGAGGGTGGAAATGAGCCTGCCCTCCAGTGCAGACCTCTTCCTCATCCTACATCCTTATGTCTCAACCTCTGACTCCCTGGCTCGAACCCATCCTGTTTTTCGAGCATTTCATGGTTGATCCTTACTTAGATGTGGGAAATCAGTTTTCATCGTGGCTCTGGCTAGACTTGATTGGAATTTACGTCAAATTAAATTTTTTTTAAAAAAGAAGGACTGAAGGAAAAAAGAAAGCAAATAAATGGAAGAGTACCAAAGATAGGTTTAAAAAAAACACAGATTTTTTTTTTTTTAAATCGGAAGTCTAGCTGTCACCTGGTTAGATTGGCACAGTTTACAGGGTATCCAGCTCTGTTTCTTTTTCCTGGCCTCCACACTGTCTGGGCTGATAGGGTGGAGGCAAGACTGAGCGCCTCAGATTTCTGGCCTGATGTGACTTTGGAACACATGATCTCCAGAAGAATCTCGGGAAGGATTTTTTGTGTTGTTGTTTGCTTAAGATTCTCCTTGCATAGGTCTTGGATCGCCAGTTCCAACGCGGGTTCAACTGCTTTTCCTTCACACGGTTTCCTGAAATGGCCGTGATCTTTAGGCTTTTGTATTCAGCCCCCACAGTCTAGTCCCTGGAAACACAATTTCTGTTCTAATCCCTTTCTTTCTGATTTCATTGGTTATCCCATTTAATGTCTTGAGTAGCTGGTTACAGCTGGTCTTATTCTTTTGATTCTCTCAGAAAGCGCATCACTCAAAACCCTGCCCCCTCATGGGGGTTGATGTGTTGACTTCCCTCATTGTAGTTGTGCGATTTAAAAACAAAAGATACACACCGATGCAATCCTGCTTTTCATTGAGGGAAGAGAAAGAAGGGTTATTAGAGCACTGGTTCTACTTTCCCCAACTCTGAGCTTCTTTATTAGGTTTTAAAATGTACAAAGAATTCTAGGGCCCCGGCTGTAGGTTTTACATCAAACAATTTTACTTCTCGAGGCTGAATTATATACAGGTTAAGCACAAAGGTTTTTGAGCTAGATTGCTTGGATCAGAAACTTAGCTCAGGTGTTTATTAACTTGGTAATTATTGGTAAATTTCTTAAACTCTTTCCCCCATTTGGAGTATGAGAAGAAATAATTACTTCCATGGCTATGGTGGAAATAAATTAATTAATAAACATCAAGCACTTACAACAGTGCCAGATACATGGTAAGTACTAAACAAATGTTACCCACAACTATCACCACTGTACAGGTCTCTTGGTCAGATAATACCTTTAAACATATGTCTGGAAGCAATGGTTTTAACAGTAGGATTGGTACTTAAAGTTAGAAATTAATTAAAACTTCCTGCAATAAAAGTTCAGATAGGCAAATGAACACACCTGTGAGAGGCTTATTTCTGGAAATACAATTTACATCTACATCAGTGGTTCTCAACCTGTGGATACGACCACTTTGGGGGTCAAATGACCCTTTCACAGGGGTCACCTGATTCATAGCTAGCATCTAATAACTAGCAAAATGACAGTTATGAAGTAGCAACAAAAATAACTATATGGTTGCGGAGGGGTGGGGGGGCCCACCACAACATGAAGAACAGTAGGAAGGAGTTGAGGCATTAGGGTGACTGAGAGCTACTGCACTACACTATCGCTTGTAGAGTACAGGAACTAGCCACAACTCCTGCCATCTTTTGCACTTGTCTGAGCGTTCACCTTTCCAAGAAAGTATCCATGTCAACGTATTTCTCATCATTACTTGTTCTCCATTCACCAAATTCCCTATGAATTTCGACTTCTCCTAACATGATGTTGGCCCAGTTTGCTGGTTCATGTCAAGCTGGCATGGAACTTACTGGGCTGTCTATTTTATCATCCAGGACTCTGATGAAAATGTTGATGTAAGAGGTCCTCGGTTATAAATGAGCTAACAGGTCTTTTTAATGGCATAGACCAAGTGACCTCATCCTTTTCCGAAACAAACCCCAATACAATACCAGGGCAAGTCAAAAGATACTTCTACGAAGCTTCCAGTTCGCATGTGTATGGTTTACTGCGATCAGCGGCTGGCTGCAGACAGCTTCTCTCAGTAACAGACTCGTCTTTGTTTCTTCCAGGCACCTTCAAGAGAAGGAGATTCCATCTAAACAACTGGCCTCCAAGGGATATTGTGTTAAATTCAAAGCAGAGGAGTCAACTCAAAAGGTAATGGAAGCCGTTGATGGTGTTTTCCAAGTGACCCAGCACAATCACGAGGACGTTTGTGGGAAAAGTTGTAAGGAAACAGAAAACTCTGTTGGTAGAAAATGGCTGGGAGAATTGTGTCTATTGCAATGCGCCAACTTCAAGGGTAACCAGGGCTCCCCTCGAAGAATTTCACTGGGAAACCGAACCCTCACCACCCTGCACAGTCCTGATCTCGCCCTCTCTGGCTTTCGTTTGTCTCTAAAACACAACGAATACTGAAAAGGATCTCAATGTGAGTCTCTTGAGGATGCCAAGGTGGCGATTTTGTCATTGTATAAATTGAAGAGCACACAGTTCCTCAGGGGAAGGGTGAGAGGACTGGAAACACCACCTTCATGCAGGTCTAGAGCTAGAGGTTGGATATGTTAAGAAACATATTTTGATATTTTTCTTAGATCATGATTTCAGGAGAGCCCCTTCCCTTGAGAAGGATGTTATGCTTGATGAAGGGGAGGAACAGTGAGGAGACGAAGGGAGGCCATTGAGGAGCTCGACTGACAGCGTAGCTGCAGTGCTGGATTCAACCGTAAGGAGAGTAGCACTGCGTGGTGTTACATTCTGCAGGGTTGCATTAATCGGAGCTGATTTGATGGCACCTAACAGCAAGGGCTTCTGTGATCTCATTGCAATGCTTTTGGACTTACCCTCATCTCTCCTTTGTCACAAAAAGCACTATTCCTAAGCTACCAGTCCCACAAAATTCCACCCTGGAAGGTTCACTTACACCATACAAATAGATGGCAATGCCGTTGTATCAACCATAGTCATAAGCATGTTCTAACACAAACAGTACAACCAAAGTGTGGTGAAAGAAAGACACCAGCACAGAATTAGTGTAGTTTCTCACTATAACAGTCTTTCTCAGAATGCAAAAATATGCACAGTCAGGGTAGCACATGTAAAAGAGCAAGTATTTAAAGGATATATGTTTAGTGGCATAAGAGAAAAGCAAATATCTTAAGTGCTATGAGAGTGGATTTTCTCCAAAAGATGTGTTCTATCTTTCCATGAGCACTATCTTAAAGACCTAGTGTTGGTATGACAAAAATACTACTAATGAGGGACTACAACAAACAGAATTTTATTTTCTCCTTAGTTTGGGAGCCTAGAAGTCTGAATTCAAAGTGTCAATTTTAAGACCAGCTAATCCATTGGGTCTAAGCTCCTAGATGAGCTTCATATGGCAGGGTGCCTCTCTTCATCTCTGTTTTCCCCAAGCTTGATTGAAGGATTCACTCAAGACACACCCGACACAAATCTACCGCATGAACATAACAAAGACACGCCACTGAAAATAGGATGATAACCACAGGGGTAGAAGTGGATTGACAATGCATTTGGTGGGGGGTGGGAGCACAACTTAATTTCTAATAAACACGTCCTTTAGGCTTCCCTGTTCCTTAATCAGATCAGCATATCATCAGATCAGCATATCATGCCTTCTCACGCAAGTCAAATAATAAATGGTCATGGAATAGATAGCCTACATCTTTGAGGAAATATTTTTTTTTTATTAACTGTGTCCATAGATTGGAATTGAAAGCACTATGGACTGCTCAAAGGACAAACTGAGCTGTCTTGGAAGAAGAACGGCCAGAGTGCCCCTTAGAGGCAAGGATGGCAAGAGTTTGTCTTACATTCTTTGGACATGCTGTCAGGAGACACCAATCCCTGAAGGAGGACGCCGTGCTTGGCAAAATAGAGGATCAGCAAAAAGGAAGAAGGTCCTCCAGGAGATGGATTGACAAAGTGGCTGCAACGATGACCTCAAGTATAGAAACAATTGGGAATATGGCACGGGACTGAACAGTGTTTCATTCTGTTGTGCATAGGGTTGGTATGAGTCAGAACCCACTGGATGGCACCCAACAACAACATGCAGAGTTTTTGATGAAAACAGATGAACTCTTGGTCAACATTGACAGTGAGGCATCACGTGGTCTGCATCTTCAGGTAGTTTTCCTACTAATTCTCAATTGTTACTACAGTGGAATCAGAAGTATACTTTCCTGGTGGTTTAGGGTTCTCCTTAACCAGGAAATGCCTTACTAAATTCAAGATGACACGTTATAGATTGGATTGTGTTCCCCAAAAAGATGTGTTTAAGTCCTGACCTGTGAATATGACCCTGGTTAGAAAAAGAAAGCTTATTATGTGAAGTCTTCTTAAAATGAAACAGTTGTGTTAGTCCAGGTAGACTAGAGAAAAAATTCATAGACACATATATGTACAAGAGGAATGGAACATTGAGAAAACATCCCAACCCAGTCCAGTCTAATCCAAGTCCACAAGTCTGATATTAGCCCATGTGTCTGATATCAGTCTATAAAGTCTTCTTCAGATTCACGAGGCTCATGCAATGAATGACACCAGGACAATCACAGGCTAGTGGGTGCAGAGTCTTGTGTATCCAGTGGTGGTAGAAACATCTCAATGCTGGCAGGCGTCTCCCCATGGCTCCTCCAGTTTTCAGGACTCAGGGTCTATCAGCATACTCCCATATGTCTTGTCAGCTGCAACGTCTCCCAGGTAGTCAGCCTTGTGTCTTGTCAGTAGAGCGTCTCCAAGGAACTGAGTCTTAAGTCCCTCACCGCCAAGGGGGAAATACGGCTGGATTTCCCAGAATTCTCAGGAGAAAGCCATGCCCACACAAAGGTCTCATTGGCTATTTCCAGATTGACAGACTAGACTCCACCTCGACACCCTCAATCATGAATTGACACCAGAGTTCATAACTGCCACAACAGTCTTTTAGCTTAACTAGTAAGCTAGTGTAAAAATAAAAAGTCTGCCTTCAGGATCAAATGGGCAATAGCAACTAGAAAAATTAAATAAGAGCCTTAGTGAGCAGTGAATTTATATTAATAGGGAAAAATAATTCAGACAAGTATGGTGAGAAAGGTTGCACAACGTAATGGAATCAATGTCAATGAATTGTACATGTAGAAACTTTCATATTGTGAATTAGAGAAGGTTTTATTGTGCATATTTTTGTTACAACTATAAAAATAATTCCATGAATAGCAATTGAATTCAAAATAAATAAAGTTTTTTAGAAATGATTGTGGTGGTGATTACATAACTCTTCTTCATGTTTGAATTGTATGAAATGTGGATGAGGTGCCAAAAAAACTTTAAAATAAATAAATAAAGGAAGGTCATTAACAACAACAAAATAAACCTGTTTTGTTTTTAAATCAGGATAAGGAGAAGTTAAATGTCACAATCTCTCTTCTACCTTACTCATGAATCCTTACCTATAAAAGAAGATGGCAAGTTAGTTCTTGGAGTAAGTGAACTTGAGTTGTCACCCAGTTGACAACAGGGGTAAGGCATAATATGGAAAAATGGGGATTGAGCACAAGTCTACAACCAGAACAGTAAGAAAGCCAACTCTTTTTCTTAGCATGTCTCCAGATTAATGTGGCATTCTTGATGGAAAGACCTGCCATTGGATAGAGACTTTTCAATGAATTTTTCCAAAATTTCCAATTTTTAGAGCTTCACTATTTTATAAGAAGAGCCAAGAAATATGAGCAACTGAGACATGCTCTAAATTGAAAGATGGATTAGTCTAGCTGGGATATAAGTAAACGAAAGCAAACATACAAAGACATTACCTGATGCTCGTGTGAAGAAGTCCTGAGGGTGCGGTGATTAAGCCCTGGGTTCCTAACTAAAAGGTTGGTGGTTCAAATCCCCCAGCCACTCTGCTAGACAGACCTGAGGCCATTTGCTTCCATAAAGATCTACAGCCTCAGAATCCCTATGGAGCAGTTCTACTCTGTCCTAGAGGGTCAAGATTAGCCAGAATCAACTCAATGACCCTGTGTGTGTTGCTTATGTCTGAAATTGTTCAAAGGGATTATAGTTTTGTCACTGTCTTTGGAAGGAATACTCAATGAAACAAATTGATGAAAGCTAAAGAACTGAAAATCAGAAGTAAGGCAACTGTGTTAATTTGGGTTAACCAGAGAAATAAATCCAGAGACACTCATATATGTGCAATAGAGAACTTCGTATCAAAAACTAATTGTATACTCAGAAAATATACCAGCCTATACCAGATCAAGTCCATAATTCCAATATTAGCCCATATGTCTGATATCAGTCTATAAATATCTCTTCAGACTCACACAATACATGCAATGATGGCAAAGGCAGGAAGATCACAGGCCAGTGGGTGAAAAGTCTTGTGGACTCAGTGGTTCTGGAAGCATCTCAGCACTGGCGTGGGTCTCCATCTGGCTCCTCCAGCCCCAGGAGTTTGGCTTCATCAGCACTCCATCAGCATAGCTCCATGTGACTTGTCAGCAGGAATGTCAAGCAGTGTGTCTGGTCTCCGGTGAGCTATTTATCTCTGTTGTGCCTCCAAATGTGGTCCTCAAGCTGTGACTTGATTGACAGGCTAGATTCTACCCCTCCCTCAAGTTGACAGTAGATTATGTAACTGCCACAGCAACTAATAGCAATATAAAAGAATTTGCACAAAAATATAATAATATACTATGTATTTTAGCTGTGAAGAATATGTAATTAACTTAATGCCTTGTAGTAAATATCATATATATTTTTTAATTTTGTTTTTTTGGTGGGGGGCAACACTGCCCTCTGGTGGTCGTGGGAACTACCCAGCCGCTGCTCCTGAGAGTTGCCTCTGGATTTGAACCGCCAAGCCCGCGGGCCGCAGTCCTGCACTCAACCACTTACACCACCGGGGCTCAGCCCAAATATCATATATTAACTTAATAAAACTACTATTATTGTGAGAATATAAAGAGGGAAAACATGCATATTGTCTTAATCTATTAAATAAATAGATCTTATATTAAAAAAATTGACCTTTTTATGAAGATAGCACCAAAGACAAAATGGAAACTCCTGCCCCTTTCCAAACAGAAGCCAAAGCAAAGATTTTAAAAGCCAAGAAAGCCATTCTGAAAGGTGTCCACAGCCACACACAAAAAAGAAGATCAACGTGTCACCTTTCTTCTTGTGGCCCCAGCCTTGAGACTAAGAAGGCAGCGCAAATACCCTTGGAAGAGAGACCCCAGGAGAAATATGCCGGACCCCGATGCCATCATCAAGTTCCCTCTGACCACAGAGTCTGTCATGAAGATCGAAGTTGCATTGTGGAGGTCAGAGCCAGCAAGCACTCGATCAAATAGCCTATGAAGGAGCTCTATGACATTGACGTAGCCAGAGTCAACACCTAGACCAAGCCTGATGGTGAGAAGGCATATGTTTGATGGGCTTCTGACTATAATGCTTTAGATGTTGCCACCAAAATCGGAATCATCTAAACTGAATCCAGCTTAATATATAAACTAAATGCTAAATATAAACTTTTTGAATATAAATTTTAGAAAAGAAAAAAGAAAAGAAAAATTGAGGCCCCACTATATAAACTCTCTATCTATCTATCTATTTATATGAACTTTGAGTAAAGTTTAAATGAATAAATAAAGATATCTTTTGCTACTCTCTCACACTCCTCCATTTTTTTTCTTTCGGTAAGGTGATCCCAGAACCCAATTATCTTTCAGGGCTTAAAGCCAGGATGAACTGAGCCTTCATAAATATCACATGCCATCTTGGACAGGGAATGACTGAGCATTTAGCTTCCACCCTTATTGCCTCAGTGGGTAGATTTTCCCACATTTGAGAATATTCCAAAATAAGTGAAAATGTGTATGGAACAAAACTTTCTTTTTAATCACAAAGAAAACATTTTGCCTGAGTATTCCTGAAACTGAAAGTAATGCCTTTTAAAACAGAATGTCTTCTGTTTTTACAATGTAAAAAAAAAAAATACTTAAGTTAGATATCACAAAACATAATAAAATAAACTGCCGAAAAATAAAATAAAATAAACTTCCATGAATAATTTCTCAAACAAGACAGAGAATACGTGTGTGTGTGTGTGTGTGTGTGTGTTTTGTACTCTGGGTACCATGTTGATTATGTGAATGATTTTCATACCTGCATGATACACTTACTCTGTAGTCTCGAATTGAACTAATTACAGTATGTATATGTATGAGTTTTCTTTAGCTCTATAATAAACTATCCCAAATTTAGTGGCATAAAACAACAATAAATACTATCATCACAGTTTCTGCAGGTTAGGAATTTGGAAGTGGCTTAGCTACCTCAGAGTCTCTGAAGAAGTTGTAGTCAAGGTTTTAGAAGGGTTTGACCATGATGAGGCTTGACTCAGCTGGAGCTACAGATCCTAAGGTGACTCACTCACCTGAATGATAAGTTGATGATGGCTATTGGCTCAGTGCTTTCTCAGTTGGAGATCTTCACAGACTTCTTTTTAAAGCCTGAGGTCTAGAGCTTACTAACTTGGAAGAGTAGAAACTATGAGAACAAAAATAACTTTGGGAAAAAAAAGTCATGTAAACGAGGCCTACATTTGTAAATAAACTGGTAGGGATATTTGTTAAATTTAAAAAGCAAAATCTAGTCCACAAAATTCTGTTAAACCTTACATTCTTCATGTTTCTTGAGTGTCCATGTGAGAGGGTGGCAGTCTTCTCTCAGAGCCGGTGATCCCAGAAGCCTACAAGCCAAGTTGGAAGAGCAAGCCTTTTGTGACTTTGTGTGAGAAGTCACTCCTTGTCCCTTTCATCATATTCTATTTTTAGAAGAGATGAGGTGCAACTCACATTTGAGAGGAGTGGAAATTGTTTCTACCTTTTGAAGAAAGGAGTGCTCACTGCTTGGAGATGGTATCTTAAAGCTACCACAGTATTGACCGTAAAACAGTATTCCTCCATCCTTATTTTGGATCTGGAATTTTTTTTCTCCATGCACTTTCTCTCTAGGTCTCAGATTTAATTACACAACTCGGTTTTTGTAAGAAAATGAATAAGAAGGAAAGGTATTAATTATTACATGGAGTGCAGTAATTAATATCATAGCTTATATAGAACGATTCCAGGAGGTAGTTTTAACATTTGTACTAGTGTATTAGTGCTTAAATTTTGAGCACTCCAGTTTGCAAAAGGCTGTAAATCACAAAAATAGCTCATGAATGATATTAATAGCCCCAAATCCACTTGCAGATCCCTCATATGAGTGAAACCTCCATTGAATTTTTTCTGATCATGAACCCAGGATGAAGAGAATCGTGCCCTCAGGCAGAGTGCCTTCTAGAGGAGAATGCCTACCCCTCTCTCCAGCCAGTCCTGGAGGGGCTTTCTCTCTGTGGGGGACTTGCCTAGGTGTGTCCTTGATGTCCTGGGAGGAAGTCATTGTACTGGGTGGGGGTGTACCAAAGCCCTTTCAAAGCAAAACAAAACAAAAGGAACTCCCTGAATCCAGTTGATTAGGACTCATCAGGACCTTATAGGCCAGGATAGAACTGTCCCTTTGAGTTTCCCAGACCAAATCTCTTCACGGGAGTAGAAAGTCCTTTCTCCCTCACAGTGGTGTGGTGGTTTCGGGAGTAGAAAGTCCTTTCTCCCTCACAGTGGTGTGGTGGTTTCGGACTGCTGGCTTTGTCGTTTGCAAGCAACAAGGAACTACTACAAGAGCCAGTAGGGCTCCTACAGGGATGACACAGGGGGTCGCTGAGTCATGAGTCATACCCCATCAGGCTCCACCTGACTGCTTTGGTGAGTAGACCCTGGACCAACCTTGTAAGCCTTTTCTCTAACAATGTACTTTCCCAATCGGGGTCCTGCTCCTGCTTCAGTCATCTCACCTGTAACTCTAACATTCTGATCACCCCCCGGCCCCCCATCATGCTTCTGTGACAGTTTGCTTTGCACACCCAGGCCCTTTTGAAAGCACGGTATTTTGATGAAACTTTGGATGTCATTTCTACCTTGTGCTAACGATCTCTCGCCTTCGGATGGTGTCTGTGTCTTTGTCTCTTTTAAGACATAATACATGTTCTCCTTCAATTACATTTGAGATGAGGTCTCTTTTGTACCCCAAACACTCGTTCATTTGAATGACTGAATTGCAGACCAGGTTGCCACTTCAAAAGGCAGAGGCAGTTCTACTATAGGGGTGCTATGCGTTACAATCCACTCAGGAACAAGGAGCATTGTTTTGTTTTGTCTATCCTTTTTGGTAATTTATTACCTGGTGCTAGTTAGCAATTCTAACAATTCTAAACGTTAACTAGTTAACATTTTAAGTTTCCTCTTATCAAATTACGGTTGTGATTGCTATAGCACTATTGCTATAGCACTGGAAGACAAACCCCTAAAAATAGGAGTTGGGAATTGGGTGAAGGGTTGGACTCCTTGCCAGTGGGGAGTGACAGGAAGCAACATTCAAATTACGTTGCCACAATCCTGGTTATCTCAGGCTGGTGTAACAAAACCCCAAAGATGCGGGCAAAAAAGACAAAGAAGCTAGAGATCCTGGGGACGGGGGTGCTGCAGGGATAAATGGGAGCTGCTCTCAAGGAGTTCAAGAAGAAAGAAAATATTTTGAAATTATGGTAACAATTGAACAATACTACTTGAGGTGATTCAACTGTGGAATATTATGATACCTGTAAGAGCTCCCAGTAAAATCATTAAATAAATAAAATGCTGAAAACTAAAAAAAAAAGAAGAGGATTTTATTCTCTCACAGGTCATGAGCTTATAAGTCCACATCACAGTCTTGGCTGTGGGCTTCTCTCCTAGTTTCTGGTGTCTTCCAGATAACCTTGGCCTTCCTTTGCTGAGAGATTTTCCTTTGCTTGTGGGACCTTCCTTTCTCCTCTTCCTGTGTCTCGGTTTCTGTCCCACTCCACGCCATCACTCCGGAATGGTTAGTGTTAGGGCCTCCACTCTATTCCAACGTGATCTCACTTAATAAAAGAAAACACTTTTTCTTTATGAGATCCCATCACAGATAAGGGACAATGGCCTCAGCATATAATTTAAAGGGAACACAATTCACTCCATAAGGCCTTCTGTGATTAGTTATGGGGAAACATTAATGAAGTAAGCGTGGTGGGAGTCAGTCCGGGATTTCTGTGCTTGAGGTCATGGTTGCAGCCAGAGCTGCAGCCATCTCCTGGAGGTGCTTCCTCGCTTCGCTGCCCCTCATCTTAATCAACCATGATGTCCCTCCTAGGGACTGGTCTTTGCTGACAAGAGGCCAAAGAAATGCAAGATGATGTCTTGCCATCCCTGCCTCTACAGAGCACTCTGATTCTTCTTCCAAGACAGATCTGGGTGTCCTGTTAGCAGTCCATAATACTTTCAAAATACTTCTCCAGCATTGCAATTCAAATACATCAATTTGCTTCTAAAAAATGGTGCTGCCTTGATTCACTTTTAGTTTAATATATGAGACAGACCTTTTTTTAAAAAAAATACTAACAACATGTAAATAAGTGGTCTTGTTTACATCTCTACTAATTAAGCTTAAAAGAAATTCTTTGTGCAAGAGAGGGGGCTGTTACATTTTGCATTCCCAGCAAACGAAATCTTAAACTATGTTCTATTTGAATATTTTGGTTAACCACATATTACCTCTCTAACCCTCTCTATCAGCAGAATGGCAAAACTGATCAATTATCTCATTAGGCTTCCAAATAGCTTATTTGTGGGGTCTCACCCTCCCACCAAAGGCTGCTGCTCTGTACCTGATTTACAATATGAGTAAACCATCCAGTCCCTTTGGTTCATCACTTTTGCACAGGCATTTGGTGGGAGTTGAAAAACTATTGCTAGAAAAGTCATATTAAGTGATTCATAGCCCTGCGTATGGTTAACTGCCTCCATGAACAACCCATTCCTTTGTTATGAGATCAGAAAAAAAACGGCATGGTGCCTGCTAGCATTACCGAATATTTCAATCAGAGTCAGTAGGAAAATACTGATGAAAAGAAGGGAAAGATAGAACAGAATTTCAAGTTCTCATGGACTCCTAGGGGCTGGATGAACTAGGTCCCTAGCATAATGTTTCAAACTTAAAGCAAAATTATCTTCTGAAATCTTCTTCATTATAGTTTTATTTATTTCTGAAAACTTCTTAAGGGCTGAGCCCTCCGTGGCATAGTGGTTGTGCGTGGGACTGCGGCCCAGTGGGACGGAGGTTCAATTCCAGCAGTGGGGCTGGGCCTCCCACCATCAGAGAGCAGTGATGCGCCCCTCCCCCCCCAAAAGAAAACTTCTTAAGACCAAACAATAGTTTAGCTTAACTCCTAAAGAATATCGGCCTTAAGCATTTTGGTCTTCTTTTTTTTTCACTTTAAAATTAACCTTTACTGTGCAAGGATCCCTGGTAGTACTATAGGTTAGATGTTGAGTTGCTACCTGAAAGGTTGGTGTTTCAAACCCATCAGCTACTCCATAGATAAAAAAATTATACTGTCTGCTCCCTTAGAGATTTATCGTCTCAAAAGCCCTGTATATGGTCACTATGAGTTGAAATTGACTTCATAGCATAGGGAGCCAAGCCTTTTATTGAGCTCTGATGGCACAGTGATTAAGCACTTAGTTGCTAAGTCAAAGGTGAGCAGTTTGAATCTACCTACTGCTTCTTGGGGAAAAGGTATGGCAGTCTGAGTCTATAAAGAAACTTAAACTCCAAAACCATTAAGTCTATTCCAACTCATACTGACCCTATAGGATAGGGTAGAACTGTCACTGTGGGTTTCTCTTTTTTAAAAAAAATAATTTTCTTGAGGGCTCGCATAACTCTTATTGTGATCCATACATCCACCTATGGTGTCCAGCACATTTGCACATCTGTGGCCAGCATTTTGACCTTTTAAGAACTATCTAGATGAGATCAGAGTGACAGTGGCAACTCAAAAGGTTCAACAGGGGTCCTGCTCCACACTCATCTTCATGAATGAACCCTGAGTGTTGCAACAAAATGTGGTGAAGAAAGAAGGTGGGACCCGCATATCAATCAGAAGAGTGCCGGGGTCTTAAAAGCTTGTCGTCAAACAAGCAGCCAGCTAAGGACGGAGTCAACTACGTTCACGTGGAAAACGCACCGACTTGTGTGATCCAAAAAGACAATAACAGAATTCAAAGATGGCTAAAGGAAAAGCATCAGAGTCTAAATTGCCAACACCCAATTTGTAGAAGGCTAAGAAAGTTAGCGGGAGCCCAAAATCCATCTGCAGACTACCTAGCCTGATTACGCACTGCAGATCGTCCACAAGATTCTTCCAGGCGTGAGCATTCCTTGCTTGTTCCATGATAAAAAATGTCTTCCCTCGCCTTTTAAATGTTCATGGTGGTCTTTTCCTTCTCACCCACTCTGTATTGTTATGATTGTATCATTACCACTATTTTTCCGCACTTTTACTGTTTCTGTTGAGTTTTCCAGAAGGAGTAGCTGTAGAGAGCTAAGAACTGATGCAAGGGTTCATAGGGGAGGCCATGGTGGGGGTGGAAGCTAGGGAGGTGAGGGGCTTGAGGGAACAAATAATGTATGTGGGAGAGGGGAGGGAATGCGCTCTAGAACTCATGATAATTACACCACATTTTAATGTAAAGTGATTTAAGTTACACAGATTTAATATAAAGTGGGGGAGAGAATGTTCTAAAATTGATTGTGGTAATGGTTGTACAACTCTTGAACTATTGAATTGAGAAATTCGTACAGTAAATGCCAATAAAACTTTTTTTTCTAAAAAAGATTAAATAGGAATTTTAGTGACAGTGAGGCTATGTATAAGAGGAAGACATAACCCTGAAAAAGAGAGTAAGGGTGGCCGCATAATTTGAAGTAACCAATATCAATGAATTGCATATATACAAGCCATTATAGAAGTTTTGAATTATTATATTTTACTATGTATAGTCTTAACAACAATAAAAATGAAATAATAAAAAGAAAATATACTGTTCTATATTACAACAAATACAAGAGTGAAAAGCTTTGACATACACAACATAGATATAATTATTCTGTCTAAAATAAAATTTCACTGTCAATGTATTTTGTGTTCATAGCTTATGTAAAGGAAAAATATGATAACAATAGCACAAAAGGCAGAAAGGAGAAATTGGAAATACAAGTTGTAAGGTCCTTATGCAACATATTAAGAGATATAATACTATTTGAAGATGGACTATGTTTACTTTAAAAAGCATATTATAAACCCTGTGAAAATCACAAAGAATTTTGAGAAAAATATAAATAATAAGACAATAATGGAGAGATGTAGTCAACTAATATGGCCTTGCAACCCATAGTCCCTTATGTGTTGTATTATAAACTTAGGCCTCTGTGTTTGTGTCTATAATCCCATTTAGGTGGGAGATCGGGACTATGATAATGGACAGGACTGAAGTAGGATTAAATTTCCACTTTACTAGAGGGTGATGGCTTGGTCCACATCTTGTTTCCTTGGGAGGTATGGTCTGCTGAAAAACTAGGACCACTTTTCCATCAAAGCTATTCCTTCTGGGTATCAAAAAAGCTGCCTCAGTTCCCCCTTACGCCCCCCATCCCAGTGGGATGGACAGCAGACAAGTGGGTGAAATAAGACAGCATTCATTGTAAGACATGATAAAAACTCAAAAAGAATAATTTATAAATTATCAAAGGGGCATGGGGGAGGGGGAGATGAGGTGCTGATACCAGGGAGACTCAAGTAGAAAGAAAATGCTTTGGAAAAGATGATGACAACATATGTACAGAGGTGTTTGATAAAATGGGTGTATGTATGGATAGTGATAAGAGCTCTAAGAATCCCCAGTAAAATGATTTTTTTTAAAAAGGCTACCTCAGAAGCAGGAACACAAAGAGAAAGTCCAGAACCTTCAGAAGGAGAACAATCAGTGGAGCGTGTTTGAAGTGATAGACACTTTGAGATCAGAAGCCAGAGCAGCTGAGGCACAGGGGTCATGGGACAGAGCAAAGGAGCCAGGCCAAGACCAGATGCTGAGGCAAGGAGATCATGATACATGTGTTAGTCCAGGTAAACTAAAGGAACAAATTTCAGAGACATGCATATAGGTATAAGGAAAGGGTTTAATATACAAAAGAAATGTGACACTAAGAAGACATCCCAATCCAGTCCAGTGCAAAGTCATAAGTCCAATAATAACCCATATGCCCGAAATCAGTCTATAAAGCCTGCTTCCGACTCAGGAAGTCACAGGTCAGTGGGTGCAGAATTCTGGTGCTGGCAGGGGTCTCCCCATGGCTCCTCGCTTCCAGGGCTCAGGTCCATCAACAGTATGCCACTCCAGCTTCAGAGGCCTGTCTTCATCAGGGCTAAGCCGAGTGGTCTCTCCGCTAGCTCCTCCAGCTTCTCGGAGGCTGCATTTTGTGTTGCCTGTGGTTAATCATCTCTGAAACTAACTCCCAACAACTGGGGAAGATAGCTTCTCTCATCTTCACGAGGGAAATACCGCGAGATTTCCCAGGAGTCTCAGGTGAAAGCCATGCCCACACAGAGGCCTCAATGGCTTTCTCCTGATTAACAGGCCAGACTCCACCCCTACATTTCAATTATAAAATTAACATACGCAGATGACTGCCAAAACACAGAACTGAGAAACACTATAAGCCGTGAGATGATGTGGCCAAGCAGTAGGTTGGCATCTGAGAAGCGGAAGACCAGAGAGAGACTTGATTGCTGGCTGAAGAGAAGTATTGCTATAAGCCAATGACAACATCCTTGCTGTTCAGGACTTGTGGGAAGCTTAGTTTCCCTAATAAACTCCCAGGATTTTGAGTTTTGTCTGTAATTTCTGTAGGGTTGACTTCTATGAATTAAAACGAAGTAGAGTGTAGTGGGAGGAACGCTTGCTGTCAGAATAGGTAAAGGAAGATTGATGATGGAGGCATATCATATCTGTCTCAGAGTCAGAGAGGGTCAAATCTGACCTTTGCACCATTTTATGTAGGAGATAACGAAGTCAGTTAAAAAAAAAAACCCAAAGAAACAAAAATAAGAGTTGTAGGAGCCCTCAATAAAATGATTTTTTTTAAAAAAGAATGAAAAGTAAGGATAAACATAGAGTAAAAATAAAATACCCCTAATACACTTAATTACAAGTTTTTTTAATTAAATGAAAAGTTATGTTAAGAAATATTGTATGTGAATTGTTGAGGGACTATGAAGTAGCAGCATGAGCAAGATCAAATAAGAACAGTAGAAGCCAAGATGGTGGAAACTGTAGCTGAACTTTGAGTAGGGAATATAGCTTAGTGAATGAGAGGGACCAGGGTTAGTAGAACCTGCTTGGCACTGAAAGCCAAGATGTTGCTCTTCCAGTTCTGCTTGGTTGATAGCACTCTGGGTGATGCTAAGTAAATTACTTATCTGTTCTGAAGTTCTGTTTCTAAACTAAACTTCCTGCTCTCTCCCTACCTCTGTACATGCCTGGTCTTTCATCTGAAGAAATAAACATTTTCAACAACAACAAAACACTCAATCCAAAATATAAAGACTCAAAGGACAGAAAAAATAGAAAACAAATAGAAGATGATATATTTTATCAGACTCTACCAATAATTACATTAAATACAGAAAGTCTAAACAAATGAATAAATATCAGAAAGTGTTGGGTTGGATGAAACAAACAAACCAAGATCTAAGTGCATGCTGTCTACAAGAAACTCAATTAATCAATTAATTTTATTTAATTTTAATGTACTTTTTACAGTCATTTTACTGGGGCTCTAACAGCTTTTATAACAATCCATATATCAATTGTATCGAGCATATTTGTACGTATGTTGTCATCATCATTTCTAACCATTTACTCTCTATTTGAGCCCGTGGTATCAGTTCCTCTTTTTCCCCTTCTTCCCCCACCCTCCCACCCTCATGAAAACTTGATAAATTATAAATTGTTATTATTTTCATATCTTACACTGACCACTGTCTCCCTTCACTCATATTTCTGTTGTTTGTCCCCAGGGGTTGTGGAAGGTTATGCATTGATCATTGCAATTGGTTCCTCTTCCTTCCCTCCTTGCCCTTCCTTCCCCCTTTCATCCTGGTATCACTATCCCAATTTCGTTTCTGAGGGTTTATCTGACCTAGATTCTGTATGTTCTGAGCTCTTATCTGTACCAGTGTACATCCTCCAGTCTAGCCAGAACTGAAAGGCAGGACTGGGGTCATGACAGTGGGAGGCAAGGAATCCTTAAAGAACCAGAGGAATATTATGTGTTTCATCAGTGTTATACTGTACCCTGCTTGACTTATGCTTTCCTTGTGATGCTTCTTTGAGGAAATGTCATATTTACTACAGATGGATTTGGGGTCTGGGCTCTGACATCCCTCATCCTCAACAATATGTTTTCTTGTTGTTGTTGCTGTTGTTTTGGGCTTTCAGGTGCCTGTTACCTAATTCCATTGACACCTCATGATCACACAGGCTGGTGTGCTCCTTCCATGTGGGCTTGTTGTTTCTCTGCCAGATGGCCACTTGTTTAATTTCAAATCTTTAAGACCCCAGATGCTAGATCTTTGATAGCCAGGCACGATCCACTTTCTTCACCACATTTGCTTATGCACCCATTTTGTCTTCAGCAATAATGTTGGGAGGGTGAGCATCACAGAATGCCAGACTGTTAGAACAAAGTGTTCCTGTGTTGAGAGAGGACTTGAGCAGAGACCCAAAGTATGTACACTTCCTCAATGCCAGTATGTGTACATAGGCCAACACCGCCACTTGTGAATTAATATATTTACATAAGTGCATACCTGTGTTTATAACTCTATCCATAGCTTTGCTTCCTAGATCTTTCCTCTGTTTCCATTTACTTTCTCTCTGTCCCACTGTGATCTCCAACTTTGTTTCTATCACCAAGCTCATCTTTTCCAACTACCATTTCTTCCTCTGTGTTTCCAAGTTGTGCATTCCAATCGTCAGTGGTTACCAATACTTCTTATTTGCATGTTCATTCAATTTCAAACTGAAGGTGGTGGTCGAATTCTTCAATTTATGCATCAGTAACCTTAATAACTTAATAACCTTAATAGAATAACGTTATTCTATTACATACAGCATTATACTTCAAGATGGATATTTGGATTTTTTTTCCTCATGGGAAACAATCTTTAGTGGAAATATTGTCTTGGGGGTGAGGCATGGAAGGGGCTTCATGACTTTGCTCCCCCTGACTGATCAGGCCTCAAGATAAATCTTGAAATGTCCTTTTAACTATGAATGCCATGCCATCCATCTTGAATCTGTCGTTCCTATCATAATAAATCTGGTGGTTACATAACTCCACGTCAACTTGATCGAGTGAATGGAGTTGAGTTTAGCCTGTCAATCAGGTCTTGGCCTGATTGTGCCTCCTAGTTGGCATGACTTTCTAATGAGGATTCTGGGAACTTCCTCTTTTTCTTCTGGGAGGAGCACCACACTTTCTCCCTGCTTCTCATTCTTGTTGACAAGGCACACGGAACCACACTGATGGCAGCCAGAGTCTTGGAGATGCATCCACTGCCATTGGATCTACAGGATTTTTCATCCACCAGCCAGTAACCTTCCTGCATTTTCATCATTGAACATGTTGCATGAATCTGAAGAAGTACTTATGGACTAGTATCAGACATAGGGGCTAATATTGGACTTATGGCTAATATTGAACTATGGACTTGATCTGGACTGGGCCAGGATATTTTCTTAGTGTACAAATACTCTTGGATATAAAACTTTCTCTTATATATGTATGAGTATCTCTGGATTTGTTTCTCTAGTCAACACAGACTAACACAGTAAATGATTTTATTTCCTGATTCAAAATGGCCAAGACCAATCTATTTCACCTCACTCCATTTCACTCTTAATGGCATCTAATTTTCCAAGATTCGTATTTAATACATTCCAAATTCCAATGATTAATTGGTGTTTGCAGCTGTTTCTCCTCATTTTGAGTTGTGTCCCACTAGCAAATGAAGAATCTGAAAGCTTTACTCCTAAAGACTTTATTTCATCCATGTCTTTATGGTTCACTTTACTTTGAGACGGTACCTCTTCCTCAGACATATTTTGACCTGAGGGGTCTTCTGACATTATCTCCAACAATGTTCTTCTGTTACTCATGAGGTTTCCAGTAGCTGATTTAATAAATGTAGATAGCATATGCCTTCTTTGAAGTCTGTTTTTAGTCTGGAAGCTGTGCTGAAAAAGGTTTACTTTGTTTTTTCAAAGACAAGTTACATTTTTGTTGCTGTTGATGACTTAGACTAAAGTACTTGAGGCACAGAAGTAAGGGCTATATTAGATGAAGTCATTTTTTGCCAGCAGGTCAAGATCAAGAGCAATCTGAGTGCATCTTCAAGCCCTCCAGGGCTTTGGGCAAACAACCAGTGGGTGGGCCTGGTCCATCTCGCCTGGGTGGGGGCTTCTGAGCAGCTAGTTCTGTTGCTGGTACTTGTGTTTGATGTGTTTCCCCAGCTTCCCTTTATTGGTGTGCCTGTAGATAGTGTCTGTACCTTGGTGAAAGGCACGTTCACCAAAGAGGGCACCCAGAGCAATGGTGAGGGCAAATATGGAGTATAGCAGGGAACACAAAGCCACAGTAAACTTTGGGGCAGCGATCTTTCTTTAATGTCCAAACCTGTTCACTCTGCATTACCCTGATGGCATTTGAACTGTGAATAATCACATAGCTTCTACCTACACAGCAACACACAAAGTACCACACTATGACAAATTGACAAGTGGTGGAGAAATACCTTAGGATCTAATAATCCATTACCACACCTCTGAACTCTGGGGCCAGTTTGGTATTACCCACTCTGATGGTGTCAAGGAGTGTGTCTTGATCTGGATACCCCAAGAATGCCACCTTAAGGTCCCCTTTCAACTTGGAATGGAAGCTATTTCTGCAGATTAAATTTCTGCCAAATAGTAGATTGGTCTTTCAATTAAACAATATCAACCATGAATAATGTGCTTAATTAAACAAGTAACTATTGGAGATCAACAGATCAACAGAAGACATATAACATATAATGAGAATTCTGATGTATTGCAAAACTACTAACCAGTAGCACAGAGCAAGTTGTATAAAATTTGTTAAGGATGAACTTAACTTGCTGTGTAAACTTTTATCCACTCAACCCACACCAAACTTGGAATAAAGCCCTATCAAACAGAGTAGAAGGTACCCAGGGATTCCAAGGCCTTATTGAAGCAAATCGCCACATCTTTCTCCTGCTATCAGTTGGTGGATTTGAACTGTCAACCTATCAATTAGGAGAACAGCACTTAGCCACCAGGTACCATTTGAATTTTCACCTAAAGTACAATAAAATGTTATTTAAAAACAAAACAAAACCCTTTTGGACACTTCTATTCTGTCACATGGAGGCACTGAGTGGAATCAATGTTATGGCACCGAACTATAGGTAGTTGAAAGTTGAGTTTCTCACTCATAGTTGCCAAAATCCTACTGAATCTTTAGTAAAAGGCTCCTGGTTTATAGAAGATTTGTGTTAGGTCCAAGAAAACATCACATATTAATCACTTTACTTTATTTTTAAAATTTTTTGAAAAATTATTTTATTGGGGGCTCATACTACTGTTATCATACTCCATCCATCCATCCATCCATCCATCCATCCATCCATCCATCCATTGTGTCAAGAACATTTTGGACATTTGTTGCTATCATCATTCTCAAAACATTTGCTTTCTACTTGAGCCCTTGCTATCAGTTCCTCATTTTCCCCCTCCCTCCACAGCCACCCCTTCACAAACCCTTGATAATTAATAAATTATTATTATTTTGCACTCTACATTCTTAAGTTGAAAGAAAAACTCTCTTATCAGCTTATCTAGTTTAAAATTTGGAGAAAGTTTCAAAATACCATTTTCTCTACTTCAAATGACCCCAAAAGAGAAAAACTAAGGACTTTGAACTTAGTTGCTTGTTACAGATGAGGAATGTATCATGGAGGATTTCTCATATATCAAGCTAGAATGAAGAGTAGTTTTATACAGGGCAACTCTTCATCATGGTTGATATTTGTTGAGTAGGGGACCATTGTGGCATGGTGCATAGAAGATGGATCAGAAACTTTTTCTTTTTAGTTCTGTCCCTAACTGACCAAGGGGCCCATGGCCAATCTCTTCATTTCTAGTTCGCACATCTGTGAAATGTGGGTAAGGTAACTCTCCTCACTTTTCACACTCCTTGGAGATCAAAAGGAATTTGTCAAACAAAAGTCCTTTAAAATAGTATAAAGTACTATGAAATTCAAGGTAGCATTAAGCAAATCATAGAATTTCAAACTTGGAAAGAATTGAGAAATTATCCAGTCACATCTTTTAAATTTATCTTTTCTTTCTCTGTCTGCTAGCTTAGTTATAACCATTACATATATTACTGCTAATATTCTTGGAATAGAAATTAAATGAAAATTATAGTCTGAACTGCTTCCTCTCCTAAAATTATAAAGAGTTACAGGCCAGATTGCTATAAGGAACTTTGCCAATTATCTCATTTATTCTCCTTGGTTTTGTGTTGTTGTTGTTTATTCAACATTTTATCATTTTATTGGGGGTTCTTATAGCTCTTATAACAACCCATACATCAGTTGTATTAAGCATATTTGTATGTATGTTGACATCATTATTTTCTAAACGTTTATTTTCTATTTGAGCCCATGATGTCAACTCCTCTTTTTTCCCTTCCTCCTTCTCACCCTAGTGACCCCTTGATAAATTATAAATTATAATTATTTTCTTCTCTTACAATGACCACTGTCTCCCTTCCTCTATGGTTTCTGTTGTCTGTCCCCTGGGGTTGGGTTTGTGTGTGCGTGTGTGTGTGTGTGTGTGTGTGTTTATTCTCCTGGTTATGAAGCAATAGCAGTCCAAAGAAGGTGATTGGCCTAAGATAAACACACGAGTGAACTCAGATTTTGTACTGGAATCTGGTTCCCAGGCTCCCAGCCACACAGTCCTTCCTCAGGTCCCCTTTTGAAACAAGAAAAGCCCATCAGTCACATGTGGATAACTATTGCTCTTCAAGTTAAATATGGTTCTGTTGAGATTGCACTAATTATTCTGACTTTTCTAATGCACAAAGGAGGCCCTTTTCTTCTTAAAAAACAGGAGTGGATAAACAGGAATGATGTTCTGCCATAGGCCGTGACCTAGATAGACTTTGAAGACACTGTACTAAGTGATACAAGGCAGTCACAAAAGGACAAACATTATATCCCCCCCCCACCATGTGAAATGCCTAGCATAAACAAATGCACAGAGACAGAAATTATATTACTGGGAGCCACTAGCTGGGGATTTACTGTCTGATGGTTACAGAGTTTCCATTTGGAGTGATGCAGACATGGTGGACACCAACAGTGGGGGGAGGGGGGCGCCGCAGGGGGGAAGTGGCATCATTGTGAATTGGACCAATGGACCGTACACTGCAAAAGAGTTCAACCAGCAAAGTTATGTTATATAATATTTTACTCCCCCAAGGTAAAGTAGTTATGCAAAATAACAATTTTAAAATAGCTTTTAAACTAAAAAAGAATTGTGCTTAGTAAAAAAAGATGCAAATACACAGACACCAGTTTATTTTCTAAATAAAGCTAGAATTTGTAAATATTAAAACAATTAGGTATTTGCATGGTCAAATAAATCACCAAGACTACAGGAAAATGTTTAAAAAATTTAATACTTAAGCCCATAGAAGACAGGCAGTGAGTTTATCATTAAGAACACAAGCATTTTAAGTGAGACACATGGGTTCACAATCCCATTCACATTTTGAAAATGTATTTAGCTTCCTAAAAGGCACGTTTTTTTCATCTGCATTTTGGGACTGTTAACAATAATGACTCCTTAGGGTAGTGTGAGCATTAGAAAGTAACACACATGAAGCGCCCACTTCAGTATTCGGGCACTCTTTTTCACTTGGTATTTTCGCAGATGGGTCTCATAGAAACCACTTGCTCAAGATTGTTCATCTTGGGATCAGGTATCAGGCCTCGAAGAACAAAAAATATCATTGTGAATGAGGAGGAGTGCAGTGGAGAGCCAAAACCCATCTGTAGGCAACTGGACATGCCCCTTACAGAAGGGTCACAAGGGAGAGACGAGCCAACCAGGATGCAGTACAGCACCGATGAAGCATACACCTTTCCTCTAGTTCTCTAATGTTTCCTCCCCCCACTATCATGACCCCAATTCTACCTTACAAATATGGCTAGGCCAGAGGATGCACACTGGTGCATATAGGAACTGGAAACACAGGGAATCCAAGCCAGATAAACCCCTCAGGACCAATATTGAGAATAGTAATACCAGGAGGAGATGGAGAGCAGATCACAACGATATGCCTAGAACCCCCTTGCTGGGGGACGGACAGCAGAATAGTGGGTGAAGAGAGACTAATAATATTTACAAATTATCAAAGGGGAGGGAGAAAAGGTGGGAGAGGGAGGGGAAAATGGGGAGCTGATACCAAGGACTCAAATAGAAAGCAAATGTTTTGAAAATGATGATGACAACAAACGTACGAATGTGCTTGGCAAAATGGATGTATGTATGGATTGTGATAAGAGTTGTATGAGTTCCAATAAAATGATTTTTTGTGTGTGTGGGCATCACTGCCTCTGGTGGTTGTGGGCGCTACCCAGCCGGCACTGGATTTGAACCGCCAAGCCTGTGGGCTGCAGTTCCGCACTCAACCACTTACGCCACCGGGGCTCAGCCCTAAAATGATTTTTTTAAAAAAGATTTCTCTGCTTATAGGAGTAGAGACAAAACAGACAAGCAAAATCAAGCACATCTAGTAGATTCTGACTCATGTGCCACCTACAGACAAGGTAGAACTGCCACTGTGAGCCTCTCTTTATGGGAATAGAAAACCTCGCCTGGTTCCCCAGGAGCACCTGGTGGCTTAGAAATGCTGGACTAGCATGAACCCACCCAATGCTGAAGCTCTTCACCAAAGAAAAATCTGTTTCCCCCCTCTCTTCTTCCCACCTTTTACTACCACCTGCCCTCCTAACAGGTCATGAATCCATCTTCATCCCTAAAGTTCTCTCCCCTCCTAGCCTGCTTTACTAAAAACTCCAGCTCTTCCCACTACCAAGAAAGGAGATTCACTTCCTAAGTAGGACAACCCTTTCAGCCAATTTCAGATGGTGTGTCCTCTGAAAGGTCAAAGCTGTCATTTGACTCTCTCACGCTCACAGGCCCCAGGTGCATGCAGAGGGGTGGTCCCACAATCCTCTCGTACACCGCTTATCCTTCCCGAATCAATCTAAGCCTGGGTCCCCTAAGGAGGCCACTAGTCTTTACTCCCTCCCCTCTCTGAGGTTTCCAGATCCAGGACTGGAAAAGCATCTCCCCTTCTTCATCCTGGTGTCAGAGTGCACTCCCTTCGAAACGCAAAGGTTTCTCATACCTCTTAGTTTTCCTGTGAGGGGGTCTCATGAAAATTTGATTCCCATTAATTCTCCCACTGAGGAACAGTCTTAAATTTTTTTTAATTGTATACCCAGAGCCCAGCTTGAACACTACTGACAATCCGGAAATGTTTCCTGAAAAAAATAAAAAGTTGAAAGGAAGGAAAAAGGAAAGGGGGGAGGAAGAGGAACAGGGAAGAATGAATGGTTTTGTTTATTGTTTTAAAGTTCTTGAAACAGGTCCAACAACAAAGTCACATCATTCATTCCACAAGCTTTTAAACACTATGTATACATGTGTGGTACTTACCTATACAGTAAAGTATTGACAATAGACATATGACATCCATTTTCACTTCAGAAATCACATTGACATTGGGGGGACGCGGGTTGTGGTGTGTGTCTATGCTCATGGGCACCTTGTTGGGCGAAGCAGGAGTAAGCATACCTTTATTCTGCCAAGGGTCCTTTGGGTATTTATAACATCATTCAAAGGCCATCCTGCTGAAGTACTTCTTTAACACGCCCCTACTGGAATGCCTGGAACAGCTTCTCTCTGGTAAGCCAGATGGTGTTAGCTGGTATTGATGATTTCAAAGGCCCTGTATGGTCTGCAGGCCCAATATTTCTTTCCCCTGCTCTGGAGGGAAAGTTCATTCAATGACACACATAAGTAACAACAGCAGCAGGAAGCAAATTGAGTTCCAAATATGTGTATTGTTGATTTTTGGCCCATTGGATCAATCACTGAGAGGCAAGTGATACTCTCTTTGTCTTACAAGGTCTATGGACATTGGTGACATTTAGTTCAGATCTCCTGAATTAAAAAGAACAACACATCTTAATGGGGGCTCATACAACTTTTATCACACTCCATCCATCCATCCATCCATCCATCCATCCATCCATCCATCCATCTATCATGTCAAGCATATTTGGACATTTGTTGCCATGATCATTCTCAAAACATTTGCATTCTACTTGAGCCTTTGGTATCAGTTCCTCATTTTTCCCCTCCCTCCCCTTGTCCCTCACGAACCCTTGATAATTCATAAATTATTATTATTTTATCATTTTAAACTGCCCAACATCTCCCTTTGCCCAGTTTTCTGTTGTCCATCTCCCAGGGAGAAGATTATATGTAGTTCCTTGTAGCCAGTTCCTCCTTTCTATCTCACCTTTCTTCCACTCTCCCGATATTGCCACTCTCATCACTGATCTTCAAGGGATCATCTGTCCAGGATACTCTGTGTTTCCAGTTCCTACCTGTACCAGTGTACATCTTCTGGTCTAGCTGGATTTGTAAGGTAGAATTGGGATCATGATAGTGGGGGTTGGGGGTTGGGGGTTGGGGAAGAAGTATTTAAGAATTAGAGGAAAGTTGTGTGTTTCATTGATGCTACATTACACCCCGACTGGCTCACCTCCTCCCTGCAACCCCTCTGCAAAGGTGTATCCAGTGGCCTACAGATGAGCCTTGGATCCCCAATCTGCACACCCCCACCATTCACAATGATGTGATTTTTGTTCTTTGATGCCTGATATCTGATCCCTTCAACACCTCGTGCTCACCCAGACAAGTGTGCTTCTTCCATGTGGGCTTCATTGCTTCTGGGCTAGATGGCCGCTTGTTTGCCTTCAAGCCTTTAATACCCCAGGTGTGCTATATCTTTTGATAACCAGGCACCATCAGCTTTCTTCACCACACATGCTTATGCACACATTTGTCTTCAACGATCGGGAAGGTGGGCATCATGGAATGTCAGTTTAATAGAACAAAGTGCTCTTGTATAGAGGAAGTACTTGAGTGGAGGCCCAATCAGATCTCTTGGATTTGTATCTCTGTTAATTCAGCTACCTAAAGGACATCTCAGTTTGGCTGTCTTAAGATTTTTTAAGTGAAATTCATCATCTAGTGCATGCACACAAATTCAATGTGAAGCCTTCTTTGGTCACATCTGATGGTCACCTGTCACATACGATAGGGTCTGAGATGGGGAGGTGATCAGACCCTCTTGTTTTTCTGTTCAACAATTGTGTCTGGGGCTATCACCCTGGACTGGATTTGTGCTTGGTCTGGGAGAGATTCAAATTTGACTCCAGGTTCTCTGCCCCAGGAGCTCACAGTGGAGGTGTCATTGATGTATGGCTAGAATGACAGTGTGAGTCTGGGGACTGTGACCTGGGGAGATGAACAGTGGTGCTGAGACTCTCAGGCTGACTTGAGTTTGTCCAGAGAGGGGTAAGAAAGCAGTAATCTGGGGAGGACAGGGCCAGACCTAGCATCACCTGAACTGGAGGAGGGGTCTGCTGCTCTTGGACAGCATCCTCTCTCATCTCAGCTGCTCACGAAACACACTTAGCTGAAGACTCTGATCCAAGTGCTCTCAGGACATGGGGACTTAACTAAGACTTGACCAAGGAGGCTCTACTCCTGCTCACAGCCAGGTTATGGGCCGGACTGTCTTATGAGTGGTTGTCCTGGTGTATATGGGGCTGGGGGTGGGGAGGTATCTCCCAGTTCCTTCCTGTCTGCAGATCTGGGGCCTTCCTTTGGATATTCCTTTGTCACATGGATGTCGCCAAAGGGCTGTTCATATTCCCAGCTACTTCCTGGTGGGAAGAGAGAAAAGATAACAGGCAGACTGACAGAGAGAGGAAGAGCCAAGACACATTGTTCCACATGACTCACTGGGTTCAAAATCAATTCTAACCAAAACAAAATCTAACCCTAACAACAAACCACATTCTCTAGAAGTCAGTCCTGGAGTCCAGTCAGAATGAGGATCAGACAGGATGCAGAAACCAGGATGTGAGATCCTGAAAAGATTGTGCAGGCTGCCCAGGCCCTGGTTAAGACAAGACCCTGGGTCAGAGGCTAAAAGTCATGGAAATTATTGAGGGCTTGAGGCCAGAAGGTGTCCACATCAGATGTTAATGCCAGTGCCTCCTGTGCAGACAGGGAAACAGGCCAATAGGGGACGTACCTTTCCCATGGCCACCTGCCCAGCTTCCTCCCCACCCCTTCAGCCCAGCCCTGTGTGGAGGTGTGCTCCATGCTGCTTCCCAGCCTGGCTTTAAACTCCCCCATCTCTGCATTTGAGCAGTAGCTCCAGGTGACACCAGCCCACAGGTGCATAGCTGTTCTCTCTCAGACACCTGGTGAAACAGATGCGAGAGTGATCCCCACTGTGTGAAGGGGAATACTGGGGAGGCGAGGAGAAGCATGACTTGCCTAGGATCTCTAGCTGGGATGGAGTGAAGGACTGTGTCTGAAGCCAGCTCTGGGGTTCCCCAGAGGCCTTCCCCAGGTTCCGGGGTGGGGGCTGAGGGGGGGTGCGAGCTTTGTTGAAGTCATTGGGCATAGTAATGGAGATGGGGAGATGGTGTGGGAAGAGAGTCCAGCAGCATGGAGAGAATTTGGGGAAGGTGCTATCTGAGGTCAGGGGACCCGGATATGGTTTCACTTCCTTGGTGGTGGAGCACATAGAACTTGGAGCCCTGGTCCCCAGCACCCCACTCAGGGGGCAGCCCTGCCCAGTCCAGGGAGTGGGAGCACTTGAGGTGGAGACATGCTTTCCCACCATCTTTCCAGCTCCCATCTACCTGATGCTGACAAACATAAATATTCTAACTGTACAGGGAGGCTGAGACAGGGTCAGAAATCCCACCGCCGCAGGTGCTGGGCACCAGGCATTAAAGATCCAAAGGCCAGGTACCACTGTGATCTCACCTAGGCAGCCTCACAGCACCTCCCCCGGGTCCTACCAGGCCCCAGACCATGCCAGCCCCTGCCCTGATCACGGGAGCAGAGAAAACAAGGAGGTTAGGCAGGACCTGTGAGAGAGAGGTGGCACCACGGGGAAGGTCTGGGGAGACGGGGTGTGTGGGGCGCAGGGTGATGAGGAAGATGATGACCACAGTGTACGAGGTCAGTACATCAGTACAAGGTCTCCTTGAGGGCTTCCCAGCTGCATCTCCTAAGCCCCCACCTTCCCTGAGTTCGTGGAGCTACAGCTGACTAGGCATGGGTGTGTGTGTGTGTGTGTGTGTGTGTGTGTGTGTGTGTCAGGGGGAGGGGGCGGGAAGTCCATCAAGTTGGATGTTTCAAATGCTGTGGGGGGTCTCACGCCACAGATGGAGCATTCACTCAGCCTCTCATCAGGGAGGAACCTGAGACCTAGATGGAGAGTTGGGGTTAGGGACAGAGAACCAGGCTCCATTAGTCTCCTCTCCTGAACCTTCCCTGAACCCCTGTTGACCCTGCATGGGGCAGTCACCCCTTGATAGCTGCTGGCCCTGCCAGGAAACTGATGACCTGTCCCCACCCAGCTCCTCCCAGGCCCTGTCGCAATACTTGGAGGCTGGCGTTTCGAGCCAATCTCAGTGGGCTTATTCTGTGCAGCCTGGAGGCCAGTCCACTCAGCACCTAGTGATTGACGGTGAACTGGGAGCTTCTCTGAGGTGGAAGGGACACATGACCTGATGGAGCAGAGGGGGAAGGAGGAGGCCTGACTGCCTTCCCTGGCTGAGTTCAGGTCTTTTCTCAGCAAAGTTGGCAGCAAGAGATACCCCAGCAAGAGGGGGTCATAATCACAGACACACACCCACGACCCCCAAGATAGAGAACAGATGCTCGGCCTGAGTGTGGGGGTGCTAGTGACATCAGTCAAGGGTCAGAGATGGCTAGATGGGATCCAGAGCCCAGAGAACACACCGGGAACCCCACATTCCCTTCCAAGGCTTCCCCATCGCCATCCCACCCCCAGAGTTCCTGCCTTCTCCTAAGGAATCAGCCACCGCCTTCCCTCCTCCACTACTGCCTTCCCCGTGCATGCCAGATGCAAAATGGCTTTCCTCAGTTTTATTAGGAACATTAGAAACGTGTCTTTCATACTGGTTTCATTTCCCAACAGTCCCAGCAGCGGCTCTGCACCTTGCTCCTGTGTGGGTGTTGAGCCCTGGGTCCCTGGGGCCTGCCCTGTCCTGCAACCTCTCTCTTAGCCCCACCACATCCTCACACTTTGTAGGTTTTCCCAGCCTCTCCCCGACAGGTTCAGCCCAAGAGGCACAAGGTCATGCAGTGTGTCATCTCGTGGAACCATCACCCTGATTCTTCCTGGTCAGGTGGTGCGTCTGACTCAGCTGCGGAAAGTTCCAGAAGGAAGGCTGGTTCTCACACTGATTGAGCCTTTCACTGCTGCTGGCCCAGGACTCACTGCTGGCTTTTGCCCTTTAAGCGGGGCTGCACCTCTGACCTGTGTCCTCCGACACTGACCTGCCCACGACAGACCCACAGGAGTGGGATGTGGGACCCAGGATGAGAGCACCTGCTATGTTAGGGTGGCTGCAGCTGGACTCCCTCAGAAACAGCCTGCACAGTCACCTGGCAGCAGTGGTTCCTGCCTGTGGCTGTGTCCCTGCACAAGTTCCTGACATTGCTGGGCCTCTCTTTGCTCTCCTGTAGGATAGGGAGTTTTCTGAGGACTCACCAGATACTGTTTTTCTTACAGGGTGGTGGTAATATTTAAAAATAATGGAATAAATTCAGGTTCCTAATATTTTACTTAAGAAGACCTTGTCATGCAGTGGATTATGTGTTGGGCTGCTAAATGCAAGGTCAGAAGTTCAAAACTATCAGCTACTCCTTGGGAGGAAGGTGATGCTTTCTGTTCCCTTAAGATTTATAGCTTTTGAAATCCAGGGGTTCGGTTCTATTGGATCTTATAGCGTTACAATGAATCAGAATCAGCTTCATGGCAATGGGCAATATTGGAATCACCTTCACCTTACATTCGACTTTGAAAACTGAGCCCTGATTGCTGCTGGGGGTCCTGTGGCCCGCTCCCCACCACCAGTCACAAAGGTCCAAGACCCTGACCCTCTGAACTCAGTCCCTCCACTGTCCCACCAATACAAAGATGAGACCTTTATGGACGTTGCAGAGCTTAGAACTTCATTACGGAGCAGTGGACATGGCTGCATGTGGGTCTGCAGGGAGGGGGGGGCAGGGTCACCCAGGGAGGACCCCTAAGCTGCCGTGGAGCCAGAACTCAGAGACACCTGGTGGATCTGTGTCCAGGAAGGCATCTGGGCTAGGAATCTTGGGAATGAATTCCAAGACAGTGGAATTTTTTTGTCCTTGGAAAGGCAGTCATGGCGGTGAATGTTTCTCCTCTTGAAGAAGCACAGCCAGGTCTGCCACCTCCTGGGAAAGGTGCTGCCCCTCTAGCATGTGGTCCAGAACCCTCCCAGGGTCCTGGGGATCCCACCACATCTCTGGAGGAGAAGCTATCAGCTGGCCTCCCCCGACTAGCTGTTCCACTTGAAGTCACTTAAAGGGACCTCCTGTGAGAGAGCAGGAGCATTGTCTTATGCCAACTGATGGACCAGCTTCAGATGGAGCGTTGGCGGATGCCGATCCTGCTCCCATAATGGCTCTGGAGGGCTGTGGGTCCAGAGGCCTTTATAAGCAGCTCCATGCCGGCCACCAGACGAACAGCCTGTTGAAGGTCCGACTTTATTTCTGGGTCACCTGAAGAACTGGCTCATGGACCAGCAGCTGATGTCTATGCAGCATCTGCATCAGCGTTGGGACTGCTTAGAGAGCCAGGTTCTCCATCATGTGCTCCTTCACTGGTGCCAGCCTGGAGAGTCCTCCTCTTCTTGGGCCCTGTCCCTCACTAACTCTTAAGCCACTGGCTGATGTCACTCCAGACCCTGTGCCAGCAGTTGGAGCTCCATCGAGTAACGGGTCCTCCTTCAGCAGCTCTGCCATCTACACTGGAGAGAGAGGCTGCTGGACGGCTGGGTGATCAGACAACAAATGCCAGAAGAAGTATAAATAAATCTGTTTTGGAAGAAGCACAGCATGTTTCTTAGATGTGAGAATGGTTAGGTTTCATCGAACATCCATGCTCTCAGGAGGAATCAACCAGTCCCATCATGCCCAGAACAGGGTCACAGAAAAGGAGGAAGATCCTCACAACGGATGGACACAGTGCTGACAACACTGGGCCTCAAGCTTAGCAATTGTGGGGACCACGAAGGACTGGCGAGTGTTTCACTCAGTCATCCATTGGATGGCAACCAAGGAGCTCTGGGCCCTTGAGGTGAAGGCTAGGACTGGAGCCATTTCCCCCCCCCCTGAAGGGTCTGGTAACCCACTTTGCTCAGCAGCCAAGCACTTCACCACTGAGACACAAGGGTGAAACCACCAGGGAAAGGGTGTTACATCCAGGAGGGCGGGTGACCTCACAGCCTCAGTAACTTACTGCCTTGTACCAAGAAGGGAAATGTGTGGCAGGGGAGATAGATAGCTGGTCACCACTTTCCCCTCTTGAAGCTAGCATCAATAGGGATGAGGCAACGCCACATGACCAGCTTCCTGATGGTAGGGGACAGGGCACCCACAGGTTGCCTGGGGTGTGTTCGCTACAAAGGTCTGCCCTGTGTCTCATCAGGAAGTAAGAGTCAGACCATCCAGGTGGGGATGGACCCTCACCCATGTCCACTTTACGTGGGACACAAAGGATGAAGCTGAGTCTATGTGTCTATTTAAATGCACACATCATCAGAAGATGCTCTTCATATCCCCCCTCATGGCAGCACCTTGTCATATGAACAGTGTCACCCTGAATTGATATACACTTTCTGCACGGGTTTCATGGTGCTCTCCACCAATGCTTACTTAGTGAGACATATAGCATGTCTTGCTCATTCTTACAAAGAGCCCTGTGGTCCCAGCAGACATGCTTGCCCTACATGTCACTGCATGTGCTTGACCTGTGGAAGGGGGCACTGGGTATTCTTCCACAAGCAGCTCAACACGGAGTCTCTGAGAAGGACAATCTAATTACTTTCTGCTTTTGTTTAAATGGTGAAAGCATCACAACAAGACCAGGTAATTTAGGAAATTGTTTTCGAGCAAGGCGGAGGACCCTTTTTTTCTGCAAGGGTCACTTGCATATTTATAATATTATTTGCTGGCCCATCAAAATGATCACCTCAAAAATTAGCCTGCTATATTTGGTCAAACATTTTATTAACTCACCTGAATGTGATGGCTGGAATGGCCTCTCTCTAGGGATGCATGTGATGGTAGCTGTTATTGATGACGATACTGATGATGATGATGTTACTGAAAACTGCATTTCTAGGCTTGCTTGGTCTCTCATAATCCTTGTTTAGATACTATACTTTCCCGATTCTCATGTCTGTCTCCTTAGCCAATTATTTTCCATAGTTCTGAATCATGATAGAATGCTTAAATAAAATCGGGCTGCCCTTGTCATGTACTATGAAAGAAAATAGAAGCTCAGGTCCTGGCTTATGTTTTTAACATTCTCTGAGTCTCCATTCTTTGACCTCCCAGTCCCATGGCTAGTCCCTAACCCCTGCTGTGTTTCTCTTTGCTTTAATTATCTTAGTGGACATGTTTGGTTTCTGTTTCTTCATTCTCTCTCTGACCTGATACAATTCTTCTTCATAGAGTTCACCTCCCTGAAACTGTGGAGACAAAGTATTTTCAGCACGCCATTCGAGTCACGACTGACTCCTTCTGACCCACCAGCTCTCTGCTTGCGGTTGGAGATCGGAAAAGACTGCCACTAGAGTGAGAAGTCTATGACTCATACTGGAACACCGCACTGTCTCCTGTGTCAACGACAAGACTTGCCCAGGTATGAGGCCCAAGGTCCCCGACAGCAAACAGCCGATGGCCAAGGAGACAGGCTGGTTCTTTAGAAACACCCATTCCATGCCATGGAGGAATTCACACGGCTACAGAGGCAGGTCCTGGAGAGAGCTACTAGGTGAATCAAGCAAAGGAGGGCTCAAGTTTGTGCTTCCTTCCAGAAGCTGTTGGTGTGGTCACGAAGGCAGAGGATGGAGGTGATGGTTAGTTAGACTGGAAACCAATCACACCCTTGCAAGTCTGTGCTTAAAAAAAATACAAATGTTGACAAAAGTAGTTGATAGGTGTGTTTGCCATCTAATAAAACATTAGATAAAAGGAGTAATTGTTCAGGTTGCTTATGCAAAACCAAACCCCTCATGGGATTTGGTACCTTGCTTTGAAATTTAGGGTCATGGTTACATGGGACATCAGTTAATTAGCTTAACATACATTAGTCCTTCTTTTCTACCTCCTAGTTCACTGTGTTGGTCTGGGGTCTTAAAAACTTATAAATGGCTATCCAAGATAAAACAATTGGTTTCTATTCACCTGAAGCAACAGAGGAAGGAGTCAGGACTAGGAGAGGAATATGGAATGTGTAGACAGTTGTTTTCATGAGCATCTGCCCACTTTACCAGGAGACCAGAAGAACTAGATGGTGCCCTGCTACCATTGCTGAAAAGTTTGATCAAAGTTTCTATAGCAGAATCCCGATCAAAAAGTAGACTATGCAAAACAGAATTTCGAGTTCTCTTGTATTCCCAAATTTTGGAGGGGCCATTGAAAGCTGAATACAACTTTG
Source organism: Nesogale talazaci (assembly GCA_004026705.1). Taxonomy (NCBI): domain Eukaryota; kingdom Metazoa; phylum Chordata; class Mammalia; order Afrosoricida; family Tenrecidae; genus Nesogale; species Nesogale talazaci. The sequence goes on along the minus strand of PVJH01005423.1, from coordinate 4,798 downwards.
GAACTATTATTCTGAGATCATCTTTAAACCTCAAAACCAAGATATCCCGTAAGTGTTCTTAGACCCAAATAATAGTTTAGATTTGCACCGGTGGCATAGTGGTTACACATGGGGCTGCGTCCACATGGACAGCTGTTCAAAACTACCAGTGGCTTTATAGATGAAGCTTTCCACTCCCAGAGAGAATTACAATCGCAGAAGCCCACAGGGGCTATTGTTCTACTCTGTCCTATAGTGTGACCAGGAACTGGCATCAACCTGATAGCAGTGTGTAAGTCCTGAGTATTATGTCGTTTGGTTTTCAGCAATTAACTATTTGATGTATTTACTAGCAATTTCAGGAAAATACAAATGAATAGAAATACTTGGAGGATGATCCTTTTTGAAAAACATTTCAATTTATCCGCTGCCCTGTCAGCTATTATGGTTCTACAGATAAACAACTTTCTAGGGTTGCTTCCATTTAATTCACGATTAGTAAACAATTTTTTCTATCTCACGTAGGATTAGACACATGTTTTGCTTTAAAAACTAGCAGTCATCGTTGAAGAAACAATGGTTTATTTTTCTAGGTAATCGACCAAGTTCCTGAGGCATATGGGCTCAACACATGCTGTATCTCTATGTTTTCATTGAATAAACCTTCTTTTCAGTGATTTTGTTTCCCTTCATTGCAGAGTTTATCAGGTTGACGTTTGCTCTCTGGGGATTCTATCAAACAAATCTTCATGTCCAGTACAATACTTGTTAGCAATATTACAACCCAAGCCCATTTGTCCAGACTTCCCTATCATGGTTGGTCTAGGAGGCCTGTTTTGGCTGCTAAAATTTCATTCTGTTGAGTGTGATATTTCTCATAGATATAATTTGCATCATTTAAGAATATTCCTGTAAGCAATGCTCTGAACAGGTGCCCTCTTCTGGTTTTACTTCTCTTGTTGGGAAGCCTTTTTATTTTATTTTTATTATTATTTCTTTTAGGAAGCTTTTTTAACACCATGCAGGAAGTAGGTTTCTGTAAGTTTATTGTTGGTTCCAAGAAATTGTTTAAACGGTTTTATCTGATCATAATACTCAAGCAGCCATATCCTTCTGGTATGCTTATGAGTCACTCCTGATGCACGAGTTTTCTTTCTGTTTTGAAGTAGTGGTTCTTTAATCTTTTCTTGAGTGTTTCTAGCAAACTCAAATGCTTGTTTCAGCATAGGCTCCTGCAGCCAACACCAGGAAGAAATTTGGGGAGCTGCTTTGCCGGTTGAGTCTCTGGGCTGTGATGGGCCAGTGTCAGGGTGAATGCCTCTGCCTGTGGGTGGGAGAGGAGTATTAAACTCTTTTTAAAATGAGCTGTATGATATCAAACAGAGCCCCGGTGAAGTAGTACTTGTACACTGTATTGCTAACTGCAAGGCCAGCAGTTCAAAAATAGCCATTCTAAAAAAAAAAATAGCCATTCTAGAGGAGAAGGACCAGGCTTACTCCTATTATGAGTTATCATCTCAGACACAAAGCTGGAGTTGAAGGAGGGTGAAGGGGAGTTCACCTTTAAGAAGTCTGCTGAGGAGGAGTCAAGATAGCATCCAGGTAGAATCACTCACTTGGTGTTCCTGTTGTTAGTTCAGAAAATTAAGAAGCATGGGAAGCAAGCCAGAGGAGAAAGTAACTGGACTGATGGTTCCAGAGGGACTTAGGGAGAGGAGGATGTGGGGGAAAAGGAGTATTGAACAAACAATGCCATCGACGGGGAACAACTAGGGAATTAAAAACAATAATAAGGAGGACAGATTCCAGTGGTGTTGGGCCAACAGCCAACTAGCTGAGAGGAATTTCTAAAAGGCAGAAGAGTGTGATGGTGGGTCAGGAGGAAAGTAAAAGGTAGGAGGAAAGATCTAAGAAGTAAAGCTATGGGTAGAGATATTCACATAGGCGTGCACTAATATAAATATATTAATTGATAAAAATAGAGATATTGGTCTATGTACATATACTTATATGACAGTACATAGAGAAAGTGGGCCTTTGCTCAAGCCCTCCCTTGAGGGCTTGGTTCTAACAACCTGGCATTCTGTGATGCTCACCCACTCAACACGAGCACTAAAGACAAAATGGGTGCATAAGCAAGAAGAAAGCAGTTGGTACCAGGCTATCAAAAGATCTAGCATCTTTGAGTCTTAATGGCTTGAAGTTAAACAAGAGGCCATCTAGCAGAGACGCAATAAGCCCACACGAAAGAAGCATGCTAGCCTGTGTGAACATGGGGAGTGGGCAGAATCAGATAGCAGGCATCAGAAGACTTCAAGCAAGCAGACAAATAAACAAAAAGCATATTGTTGAGAATGGGGGGAGTGTGTCAAAGCAGAGACTTAAAGTCTACCTGTAGACAATGGAACATTCCCTCATGGAAGGGTCACAAGGAAGAAATGAGTCAACCAGGGTACAGTATAGCACCAATGCAACACACAATATTCCTCTGGTTCTCTGAGGTTTCCTCATCCCCCCACTATCAAGATCCCAGTCCTGCCTTTCAGTGCTGGCTAGACCAGAGAATGTACACTGGTAAAGGTAAGATCTCAGGACAAATGGAATCCAGATCAGATAACTCCTTTGGGACAGAATTGGAAGTAGCAAAACCAGGAGGGCAGGCAAAAGGTGGAGGAAGGAAGGGGGAACCAAGCACAGTGATCGATGCACAATCTCCACCCCCTGTGGGATGAACAACGGAAACATGGATGCAGGGAAACAGCAGTCAATGGAAGACATGAAAACAATAATAACTTATAAATTATCAAGGGGTCACAATGTGGAGAGATGGGGAAGGGAGAGAAAAAAAGAGGAGTTTTTAGCAAGGGCTCAAACAGAAAGTAAATGTTTAGAAAAGTATAGTGGCAACATATGTACAAATATGCTTGAAACAATTAATGTATGGAATGTCATAAGTGTTTTAAGAGCTCCTAATAAAATGATGTTTTTTTCCAAAAAAGAGTTAGCATCTCAGAAATCCACAAAGGGCAGTTCTACCCTGGCCTTCAGGATCACCATGAGCTGAAATGGACTCCACAGCAGTGAGGTGCGGCTTTTTTCACAAGAGCAACTTGAAATATTGGATAGGAAGAAATAGGGATCGGTAGCAGGCTTGTGGTACTGGGGGAGGGACAGCTTAGGGCAAGAGCATGAGAACGGTTGTTTAGGTTCAGTGTCACTGAAGCATCCGTGGAGGAACCATCAAACTGGTATTCATTTTGCTGTGTAGGTTTCCAACAGCAATATAAATTTTTGAAAAAGAAGCATATGTTGAAATTCTTTTTTTCTTTACGTAGACGTTTTTCTCCTTTTTAAAAAGTAATTAATGAACTAATTATTTCAAAAGGAATTCTGAAGAAAGAGGCCAAAAGACAAAAAGAGAGAGATTCCATCTATTCCTTCAACACACAAGCGCCTGTTGTCTCTGTGCTCGGCACTGAAATGCACAATGGAAAGGCAAAGCAGGACTGTTGACTTTCTTGGCACACTTTGTGACATGACTTGGCACATGGCGTTTTTGTTTATTGTTGTGATAATATTAGAATAGGCTGTGGACCAGCAATTTTGGCTTCTAGCCAGTGCACTTATGCAAACAAACCGCAGATGTGCCACGTAGATGTGGCCAAGAAAACATTATAGCCTCTATTCCTGTTCTGGAATAATGACAAAAATGTTCAATAAAAAACATCCATCCTAGGCCAATAATACACATTGGTGGCCTCTGTATGTTTCATGTTTCCAGCAATCCCATTATGCTCAGTTCAAAACACCCTCATCTGGAATCTTGGAAATGCAATCAACACAATACAGTCTTCAACAATGTATATCCATGTGTTTATGCTAACTGTGAAGCCTGTTTGGTGAGCCACAGGAATTTTTGTAGGACTTGCTTCTCAGAACAAGTTTGGTAACAGAAATGTTTCTTGAGAAGCCAGGAACTAGCTCTTATCACTCTGAATCAGTGTCCAGGAGGAAAGAGCACCTACATAAATCAAGAGGCAGCTCATATTCTTGGCTTCCCAGATACAGCATTGTAAAAGGTCTCACTAAAAATCATCTATCAGTTTATTACAGCCCAGTAAAAATTCTAGTGGAATTCTTTTTAAAACTTGGAAAATAACATATTAAAGTTTATCTGGAATTATAAAAAAAAATTTAAAAAATCAGTACTGACTGGGAGTGATCCTACAGGAAAAGTTAAGCTTTTCCCAGGTGATAAATCATCCAGGAAGCAAACTGCTTCATCTTTCTTTCACAGAGCTGCTGGTGGATATGAAACGCTGACCTTGTAGTTTGCAGCTGCACGACTTGGGCACCATGGGAGAATGGGAATACCTAAGAAAAAGTCAGGAATATTCTAGTCTTAGGGAGGAATCTAACTGCGATGTTTATGTACTCAAGGATATGGATGATCGATAAGACAAAATACTGAGTATACAAAGAGATCCACATATGAATGGAACTTGAATATCTAATAAATTGAGGAAAAGAAATGCCTTACTGATTGGTTAGTCATTTAACGAAACCAAGTTGAATCCCTCAATCTTCCAAGTGAAATAAAGATTTAAATTTTTCAAAATCGTTGCACACTAAAGACTTTCGCTTGAGTTCTTTAAATAATTTCAAAGTACAAGAGCATTTCCTAAGCCTGACCCCTCGGTGTTTCAGGCATCAGATGTCCTCCCCCCTCACCATCTCCAAAGGATGGAGTCCCCATAGGGGTGGTCTTAGTGTTGAGGGAAGTGCGTCTTATTTCAGCCGGTGGAGGAGAGCAAGCCTC
>PVJH01005422.1:0-112371 GCA_004026705.1 Nesogale talazaci | reverse complement strand
GCTCTTCTTCCATAGTCTTGGCATTTTCCTCTGTGTCCAAGGTGCTCTTATAAGAGGAATGGTTTTGATGAAGGAGTGATTTTTGTCGTTTATCAGACCACATACTCAAGGAAAACAAAGAATGTCAGTTGGTTCACATCCTCTACTGAGATCAAGACTTACCCCCGCCTTCATCCTGCCCAGACTTAATTCCACCTTAAATAGCATAGCAATGAACTCCCTCCAAAGTGGGATTGGGGCCACAGGCAAGGAGTACCAAGTTTTAATATATCACATGTGGAATGGTGACTAAAAGGGCCCGATGGCTTGATTACATCTCAGTGGGGATAATGCTAGTCTTGCTTTTCAGGGTGATGGCAGAGACAAAATAAGACTGAGAATAGTGTGGACACACATTCTGAGCCCATGCCTAGGAGCTCATGCCTCTGCAGCGGAGGAAGGTTCCCATAGGCTGGTCCCTCTCTTGTGAGTATCATTCTGTGGTTCTTGCTTTCATCTGCACAAAGACCCCCTGAGCTTACTTATTTTTCATGAGAAAACGGATGCCAAAGGAGCTAAGGAACTTGCCTCACGTTATCCAGCTAGTAAATGGCAAAGGCATAACTAGAGTCTAAGTTTCCCACACCTGGAAGCTCCACACTCGTTGGCTGCACAGGCCAGCCTGGAGAGAGTAAAGGAAAGGAACGTTTGGAGGTCTTGCTATAGAGGGTCGTGAGTGCTTAGATCAAGAGGTGATACTTAATACAGAGGCGCTGGAGGGCTGCTTCTCCAGAGGACACCAGAATCAACATTTTGCAAAGCCAGAAGGAGGGGGACCAGGTACAAGGTGATTCCAATAGGCCAGGTGAGGGCTCAATGGACCAGGACTGAGGAGGTGCTGGGGAGACCAGACAGGAGGAGAGAAGCACAGCGGTGCCCTGGAGCTGGCTTTTACCAGCTCACAAAACCCAGGGCTCAACTTGCAGTCAATTGTGAGAGAAACATGTTGTTAAACACAGCCCTCACAATAGCTCTAATGATATCAACTTGCAATTAAAAATTATGTTAAAAACAGAGATTATACCCACACAGAAGTCATTACTTCCTAAGTACTTTTCTCAATTTTACCCTTATCTACGCTCTTGAGGTTATTTCTGTCTGTGGTTTGTGTGGGGTGGGAAGGCGCTATGACTGTGTGCTGCTGCACATCTTTTCCTAAGGTTTCATGAATCCATGCCACTCTCTTGAAACTGACCCTGGTGGGAGTATGGATAGCCTGGGGAGCAGCAAGCTCTAGAAATCAAGACTTTTCTTTGGGGGGATGCTGGCTTTGAAACGTTTTTCAGCACAGAACTAGGGATGAGACACTCTGGAGGCAGACCGTGTGCACAGATGCGGAAGAAGAAAGAGGAGAGCAGGGCTTTCTCCTCAGGAACACATGCTCGCTGTGGGGAGTGTGAGGAGGGAGGGATTTGGGGAAGGGGCAGATCAAGGTGGGGCTAGAGTTCATGTGTGATGCAAATGGACAACTTGGCAATGCATCCTTCTGTTGTCCCTGGGGTCACTATCTGTGGGAACATATTCTATGGCTTCCCTCTGCAACAGCATGTATGAGAAATGACTCTGGCAGGGGGTGAGTATGTGTGTAACTAGGACTATGTCTGCAAACAGGGATTTCTGGGTATGTTAGTTATGTGAGCCATAATCTGAGCAGAGTGGGTTCTTGATCTAACTACTGAATCCCTGAAGGAAGAATGGGCACAGATATACGACAGAGATCATCACATCTATCAGGATTGTGGACAGCTACTAGATGTTGAAATAAAGAAGGAAACACTTCCTTCTAGTTGCGTCACGCTCTGAATTTAGACTTCTGGTCTCCCAAACCACGAGAAAACAAAAGTTCATTAAAGTCACTAGTCTGCAGTATGTGTGTTATGGCAACCTTAGTGGCTAAGGCACAGACTCTGGGAGAGAAGTGATAGGGACAAGGAGGGCAGGCTGCACATTTAATTATCTTTTGTCTACAAATACATCATTGATGAGCTGATTTCCTAGGCCATGGGTGATGGGTAGAACCATGTTTCCATGTGCTTGGGTGCAGCACAACAGCCGGGCGGCTGGTGAGACTAGAGAGCAGTTGAACCTAATTCGCCTTGCTTTCTGAGAGAGTCAAGAGAGAACTATGCCTCTCCCTCTCTCCTGGACAGTTTTACAAAGACTAGCAAAGTCATGCTGTCTGCAGCAATGAAAGCAAAGCTAGGCCACAAAGCGCCCCCCAAATAGATTTCTGACTAGGAGGGGCAGTTCCCGGAAGCCCCTAGGACTGGTATGGAAATAGTTATAGAGGTCAACAGGCAGATGTGGGGTTATGTATGCTTCTTTCATCTTGTCTTTATAGCCTTTTTCTTTCTTTTTTATTCATTCTTTTGTTTTATTTTTGTTTTGTCTTCATTATTGCTGTTTTGCCTACCTATATAAGATATATGTGGGAAGCAAACTCAAGGAAAAAGCAAAGGGACAGGGAGGAGGTGAAGGCAGGGGAAGAGATTGATGACCAAACAATGCCATAGATAGGGGAACAACTAGGGAATTAAAGTCAACAAGGAGGAGGACAGTGTAGAGATTCTGGGAGTGTTGGAACAACAGTAAACTCTCTGAGAGGAATTACTAAGAGGCAGAAAAAAGGGTGAGGATAATGGTGGGCCAAGAAGAAGGTGAAAGGAAACAGAAAAGATCTAGGAAGCAAGCTATGGACAGAAGTGCAAACCCATATAGAAATAGGTGTTTACATATGTAAAGATATTAATTCATAAAAATGTAGGCATTGACCTATGTAAACATATTTATATAGCAATACATTGAGGAAGTGGATGGACTTTGGGGATCTGCTGAAGTCCTCCCTCAATGCAAGAACACTTTGCCCCAGCAATCTGGTATTCTGTGATGCTCACCCTCCCAACACGATTGCTGGAGACAAAATGAGTGTATAATCAAATGAGGTCAAGAAAGCCTGATGGTATCCAGCTATCAAAAGATATAGTGTCTGGGGTCTTAAAGGCTTGAAGTTAAATAAGAAGTCTTCTAGCAAAGAAGCAACAAGTCCACATGGACGAAGCACACCAGCCTGTGTGACCATGAGATGCCAAAGAGATCCGGTAACCAGCATCAGAAGACCCAAAACAACAACAGAAAATATATTGTTGAGAATGAGTGGGGTTGGAGCAGAGACCCAAAACCCATCTGTAGACAATAGGACATCCTTCTCACAGAAGAATCACAAGTAAGGGATGAGCCAACCAAGGTGAAGTACAGCACCCATGAAACAAACAATATCCCTCTGTTTTTTTGAGACTTCCTTACTCTCCACTATCATTACCCCAGTCCTGTCTTTCAGTTCTGGCTAGACTGGAGCATGTACACGGGCACAGATAAGAGCTCATGACACATGGAACCCAGGTTATGTAAACTCCTCAGGAACAGAAATGAGAGTAGCGATACCGGTGGGGTGGGGGGGCAGGGTAGGAGGGGGACCAATCTCAATGATCAACACATACCTCCCCACACACACCCTGAGGGGGACAAACAATAAAAACATGGGTGAAGCAAGACAGCCATCAGTTTAAGATCTGAAGATAACAATATTTTTTCAAGGGATCATGAGGGTGGAAGGGGGTAGGAGGGGAAAAAAAGAGAAGCTGATACCTCAAATAGAAAGTAAAGGTTTAGAAAAGGATGATGACAATGTATGTTCAAATATGCTTGATACAATTGATGTATGGATTGTTACAAGAGCTATAAGAGCCCCCAATAAAATGATCTTTTAAAAAAGTCAGGATCTCTGGAGATAGCATGCATGGTGGGACTCCAAAGTCCTCTCATCACTGAGCATCTGGTGTGGAACAAATGACTTGAGCTCTCCAACCATCAGGGCTCTTCTCTGTTAAATTAGCACGCTGGGCTCACAGCTTTTCCTTTGACCTTCATGTCATGTCTCCTTGAAGTCTGCTCAATTGCTGGGTAGACTTGACTGAGTTCTGAGGCTCTGCTACCAAGACAGTAATTTACAAGTCAATCATTCATCCGGACCCTATCCATCAGATTGGGAAGGAGGGGCTGTGAACCTGTCAGTCTGGATAAAGGTGACAGAGAAGGGCTTCATCAAAGGAAATGGCATGGATGGATGGTGGGCTTCCATGTGTCAGGCAAATATTGATTCAAGCAAATATATGACCTATCACATGACATCTCAGAGGCAGCTGCAAATAGAGACACTGTGGTGTGGGGAGTGTTTTTCACTTGAGGAAAGATGACTTTGTGGTGTCACATCATTGCAACGAGAAGTGATGTGCAGTGTCAACCTCACTCCCTGAGACATGCATCATGGAAACGCTGATGCTCTTTCCACATCACAGGTAAGTGGAGCAAATGTACAATGTGGTCCTAGTAAAGTCTGACTAAGAGAGATGATGACAGCTTTTTCCCATGGATCTAGAGTTTCTCAGACCAGGCCAGGAACAAAACTAATTCTTAATTGGACTTTCTGGAGGCAACCTGCTGGAGAGAGTTGCCTGACTCTATACACCTTTGTGACTCTGTCTCAGAGTCTGTGAGCACACGTAGACCCCCCACCCCTCACCAATTAGGCCTTCGCTGTGTAGTTGCTGTCCGTCCTTATGTAATCATCCTGATCATAGAAGTCAAAACTTTGCATCTGCATTATAGTTTCTACTTTGCTTTGCATCTGCATTTGGTCTCAGAAAGGTTAGGCATCTCACTGAAGCCATCTTGCTGCCTGGTACAAGTGCCACGATGAGAGTTTACACTTCCCAATCGCCCAATTTCTGCATGTGTTTTGAAACGTACAGTTGAGAGGAAACTCACCATAGGCAATCTCCGAACCGAGATTCTTTCCTCCAACATGCATTCCCTGTGCATCTGTTAAGTGTCAGAGGTTACGATCAATGTTCATCATGTCAACTTCGTATGTCTTTCATGAGATGAAATGTAGGGACCAACAGTGCCAGACTTAGTGCTTGCCTCGATGATCAATGGGCAGGTGGTTTGGCCACCGCGGGCATCATGAGGAGTGCTGGTGGTACAGTGGTTACGTGCTCACTAACTGAAAGCAAAAGGTCAGCATTTTGAACGCACTAGCTACTCCATGGGAGACAGATGGCGTCAACCTGCTTTGGTAAAGATTTCAGTCTTGGAAACTCTGTGGGACAGTCCTATTCTGTCATATTTGGGTGATTTGAGTCAGAGTGGACGAGACATCAGTGAGTTTATCAGCAATATTCCTCCTCTAGGCTTTTTACTTTCATAGACATTTATTGCACTGCCAACTATAATACGTGGGTTCGAGCATGACTCACGTTGATCGTGAGAATGGCACAGGACCAGGCAATGGTTCATTCTACTGCACTTTGTGTCTCTAAGAGTCAGAATGGACTTGAGGACACCAAACAACAATTATCAGCTGAGGCCAGAGTCCTTGTTAGTGTAGAGCTGTTTCATGGCACCAGGATAATTGTACCTCTGATACTGACTGGGAACTTTTCAGCAAGTTCCATGTTTCTGAAATTTTTGAAATGGATGTAATCATGTCCTGCAGACTTGGGTAAGGTGTAGAGATGATAATGTCTATCTCAATGCCTAGACAAAAATTAACACTTAATTCATGACACGGATTATCATTACTCTTTTATAAACAGATACTGCAATGAAATGTGTCTGTGTTAGGCCTAGTTGACCAGAGAAACCAATCTAGAGCCATTCATATGTATGTACGGGAGATTTTTATATCAAAGAGCAATTGTATATCGAGAACATATTTCTGCCCAGTCCAGATCAGGTCCATAAGTCCAATATTAGTCCATATGTCTGATACTAGTCCATAAATTCCTCTTTACATTCACACAGCATATGCAATGATGCCGAATGCAGGAAGATCACAGGTCAGTGAGTAAAAAGTCTTGTTGATCCAATGGTGGTGGATGTGTCTCCGAGACTGTCGCTGTTGTTACAGTGGCTCCAAGTGGCTTGGGAACAGGAGAGTAAAGCAGAGAGACAGTGTGTCCTACCTCCAGGGAGGAAGAAAGGGAGTTCCCAGAATCCTCCTGAGAAGGCCATGCCCACGAGGATCATCAAGCTGTAACCTGATTGGCAGGCTAGACTCCACCCCTTCTTTCTTTTATTTAGTTGACATGAAATTGTGCAGCTCTCACACACCCTACTAGAGACAACAAGAAACAGTGGGACAATAAAGGAAAGACTGCACGGAATGAGTCCTTGACAGATGCATTGCAATCAATTTGGAAGAAAGGGAAGATAAGAGCCTCCCTAGCAGAGGGAGCAGAGTCTGCAAAGGTTAAAATGTTCAGCCTTGAACAATGATCCAACCACGGTTTTCCAATTACCTCCTTAAGTTAAAACTGCACAGTGCAAAATGAAGAATAAGAAAGAACAGATGCATGCAAACTATGATGTTAGCAAAGAATGCCAGAAGAATGAGCAAATTACTCGCAGAAGAAAGTCACTGAATGCTCTCACGGAGCCTCATGGATGGACGTGGGGGTGATCTGGCTGCCACATTTGCCACCCCATTGATCTCCAGGGTTGTTCGGCTGACCTGGCTGGCTAGGCAGGTGTCCCTTCCCTCCCTCACCGCTCCATGTGTGTCCTCCGGAAGCTGCGTGCCCGATCAAAGAGAACAACCTTTCCCGAAAGAAAGAGGACCGTCCTTCCATCAAGGGTAGACAAGTAGCTGCGCGGCCCTGCCACAACCTCCAAACACGTCTCCAGAAGCATGGTGGCAAGGATGTGTTTTCCTTAATTCAGTGATTCATATCATCAAGAAAGACCAGCTACTAGAAAAGGACTTCATATTTGACAGAGGGCAGTGAGAAACCAACGAAGCTCTCAATGAGATGGACTGGGGTAAGAGCCACAATCGCGGACTCAGACATCCCAGTGATCATCAGGGTGGCACAGGGCTGAGCGACATTCTTTTCTGCTATGCCCAAGGTCACCATGAGGCAAGACTGATGTGATGGCAACTGACAGTAATGGAATGTTCAGGACGACAGGAGGTGTTCTTGTGGCTGGAGAAAAGGGAGAGCGAGGGAAGATACAGCAAGGAGAACGTGGAAAGATAAGAAAAGTGGAAAATTGTCCAAGCTATTATTACTTACCACCCAGTTGATTGTGGCTCGTGGTGATCCCAAGGGTCCCAATGACCTAACATTTAACCGCTAATCAAAAGGTGAGCATTCGGAAAGCACCAGGTGCTCCACAGGAGAAAGAGGAGGCTCCGTATTTTGCAAAGAGCTATGGCCTTGGAAACCCATCAGAGGAGGTTTACTCTGGTCAATAGGGTTGCCCTGAGTCAGAATCCAGCTGATGGCAGTGAGGTTTATTGGGATCCCGTATATGCAGAGCACAGCTTCTGCATAGGGTTTGCAAAGTTACAATATTCCAGAAGGAAATTGCCAGACCTATCTTCCGAGGAGTCTTCGAACCACCAACCTTTGAGTCTTTGACCATTTGCCCTCACTCCAGAGGACATAGGATTGAGGAATTGTCTTCAGTAGACACTGACGCAAGGGAGATGTTGCAGATTTATAAGGGCTGATTTTAGCATGGTAGCAGAGCTCATTTCTAGATAAGCTGCCATAGTTGCTTCATTTGTCTTTTCCTTTCAACCCCATCTTCCTCATCCCGTTAAATACAAAGCCAGTCCTGCTGAAGCTACAATACTCTTGTGCCTGCCAGAGGCGTGCTGAGGCTGGGGTGGAGCCCTTCTGCACTCAGCAGCAACTCTGTGTGCCCTGTCTAGCTAAGTGTTCTGTGGACATCTACATTCACCTCCAACAGCAGGGGAGAGATTGGAGTCAACCTGTATGATCTCCACCAGCCGCGCCCAGTTTCTGAAGTCTTAGTTCCAAAAGCTTCAAGGCTGAAGGGGACTCATTGGAGTTGACACAGAGAGCGTGGTTTGAGTGATCCCACTAAACCGGCCTTTTTGCATCAAGAAGATAAAATCCAGCTAGAAATCAAACCTGTCGAGTCAATTCCATTGCAGTGACCTTATGTGTGCCGGAGCAGAATCAGGCTCCATACACACAATGTTTGGGTTTTTAGAAGTCATTGACCACGTCTTTTTAAGTTGCCAACCCTTTGGCTTGCAGTTGAGCACTTAATCATTTGTGCTGTCCTGGTGGCCACAATCAAAGCTGACACAAGGAAGAATAAAACTCCCATGCAGGCTGGGAGAGTTAGAGAAGTTTCAGAAGATCCCCAACTGTTCTTCCTTTATTTCCATTTTTTCTCTTCTCTGTCCATGGTGACACTTCCTAAGGGCCGTCTTTCTGTACTCGGTTAATGATGGATGGATTTCCAGTCAGCCCTTTGAGATTGTGCACTGTTATTAACTTGTCAACAGGTTTCCCCCCATTTTAATTACTCTTGCTCAGCAGCAGATGGTGGCACATAGACACATGTTTCCAAATCGCATCTCCTATTCAGGAGTGACTCTTTTGTCTTTGCCTGGTGATTTCTGAGTGAAAGTCACGTAATCTGTGTACGGTCGGTTCCAACTCCAACTTTCTCCCTGGGCACACGGAAAAGTCACCTTCTGGAAGCACTTTTCCCTCCACTGCTCCTGGGGGTGTTTCAAACCTAAAACGTTCGCAAATCTGCAGATTTCAAATTGATTCCAATTCATGGTGGCCCCAATAGTACCACACAGAGCTGCCCTCCATAGGGTTTCTTGGCTGTAGTCTTTACAGAAGCACAACATCAGCCATCTGTACGACTGGTGTAGAGGGGTGGGAGAAACCCAGTGGAGGGCAAAACATTTGTGCTACACAGAGAAAGGATATTTGAATGACTGTCAGAGTTTCCACTCAAAATGCAGAATATTATGGAGCCGAGTATCACCACCCGGGTTTTAGAGGAGTTTCTCCATTAGCTGCACTCTGGCACTGTTGTTGCGACCCTGTCGATTTTGACCTGAAATCACCCCATGTGACAGAGTAGGTGTGGTGACTACATCATTTCATGTCAACTTGATGAATTGGTGTAGAGGTAGAGTCTAGCCTGTCAATCAGGTCTCGGTCTGTGGATGCCTCCTTATGGATGGGGCCTTCTCATGAGGATTCTGGGACCTTCCTCTCTCTCTGCCTTCATCCTCCTGTGGACAAGGCACGTGGAGCAACACTGAGACCAGAGCAAGCCTTGAGATAGAGACCTGTGGAGACAGGTCTGTGATGCTTCCCCTGCCATTTGATCCACAAGACTTTTCATTCATGGGCCTGTGATCTTCTTGCCTTTGTCATCATTGCGAATGGCAATGTGATTCTGAAAAGGAATCTATGGACTAGTATCGGACATATAGTTTCATATCAGATGTATGGGTTCGATTGGGCTGGACTGGGATATTTTCTCAATAGACAACAGCTCTTTGATATCCAGCTCTCTCCTTCACATATCTGAGTGTTTCTGTATTTGTTTCTCTGGTCAACCTGGTCTTACATAGTAGAATTGTTCTGTAGGAATTCCAAGGTCTCCTGGTGCCATGGTGCCATCTTGAAGGAAGCCAATCATCAGGTCTTTTTTAGGTAAAATATAAAATGGAGATGAAACCTGGTAGCATCAGCCCCAGATTCATTGACTCCAAACTTCTGGCCACCGAGTGTTTCATTGAAGCCTGGCTGAATCCTCCCTGGGACTGAGATGTTACCCTGACCTTCCTGGACCACTACTAGGCATATATCAGCTTCTTTCCATCCAGAAAGGCTAACAAGCCGTGCCATAGTGTACCGCCATCAGTAAAACCATTTACATGGTCCTTACTCATGCTGACTTTTTACCCCTTCATGTTAACAAGGGTTTTCAGCATTTGATGCCTTAACCCTAAGTTGTCTAATGGTAGACGAGACCTTCCTTGGACAGACAGACCTTTTGTATCTCAATCTGCATTTATTATGTAGGTACCTGACTCTGTCTCTACTTCATCTGTTTCATTCGATTTTTTTTTCTGATTTCCCTGAAACCTATCACAGGAATAGAGGTGAATACTAAGTGTTCCTTAAGAGACTAGATGTTTCTCATATCTAGGAGCCTATTAGTCAGGACTCTAGAATTTTGTATCCAGTTATGTAAGTCTTAGACTGTCTCCTCTTATCTATGTATGTTGTAGTAACCCTGATGAAGTCATATTATGTGCCTTGAAGTTAGGAAAGCTTTGAGACAGGCATGCTCACAGTAGCAGTCCTTTTCAACAGGGGACCCTTTTTGAAACTGTACAAACAGAAAATGAGATTTGAGTGATCACTTTCTCCATTCCAAATTGGCAGAGAATTTGTATCATTCTACCAGTTGACAGAAGTCAGTTTGTTACATAGACCAGGTATCATAAGGCAGAGGTTCTCATGGCCTGATGGTTGGACCAGAGGTCCTTGAGGCCCTTTCAAGAGGCCATTGAGATCAAAACTGTTAGATACAACAAAGACATTGTGATAATAATTTATTTTATGGGGATTAATGCCAGGCAAATCCCAAGGAAGTGGGAATTAAAGATATCCCAAAAGTGAGTTTCCCAAGATGTTGGATCATTTCGTTTTTCCTGAGGTTAACCACCTCGACTCTCTCCCCTTAGTGTATTTCCTTCTATCCATGGGTTCTGCAATTCACTACAATAACTCAGAGCATGCCTCGAGCCTTAAGAAAGTAGCCCACGTGGTTGTGGGTGCTGGTGTACCCCGATATGAAGGCCAATCATGTGTCTGGAATATCCTCCTCCCTGAAAGTCTGCGGAAGGTGGTGAAATCAGGAGGGGGACAGGCCACAGCTGAAGGCGGAAGAACTGAAGGTCAGTCACAAGCAAGCCAAAGGCACCACTTCAGAAGCCCCAAATGTTTTTCCATAAAAGGAGTCCTTCCTGCTTCCACCAATACTCAGTGAGAAAGCAGAAGTCACAAAAGGGGAGGCTTTAATGGAGGTATGGTTTTTGTCTTTCAGGAAACAAAGGGAGGTGACTTGATTCACACCTTCTAGTAATCTTCTAGAAAGGTAGAGACTCAGCATCTATGCCACCTTAATCCTGTCCATTAACATCACAGAAAGGTCCCTCTAAAGTACGATTATAGCCACAGGCATAGAGGCTAGAATTTGAAATATAGCACAAGTGGGATTATGGCTAGAAGGGTCATATTAAGTAAATGCTGACATCTCAGACATTTCCGCCTTTGTCACCGCACTGACATTTACGCCAATTGTGTAAAACTGTTGTTGCCTTAGCATGAATCCAGCAGAGGCGTCCCCTGTGCTTAGAGTCATGGTGTTCTTCACCACCATGCATCTACTGTGAAAAACAAAAACAAAAGTGATTTCACCTAAAAATTCCTTCATTAGATCTTGTGAACATTCTTTTGGGGAATGAAAGAAGCATGCCTAAAGCACTTCCAGTTCCTAAGCACCTTGGCCATCTTGAAGAAAAGCAGTTGTGTGAGTTCTGAGCTGAACTAATTTCTAATTCCATGGAAAACCATTTTCACTGAGAAGAAAAACAGGTATACACAAACCATCATTATTCAGACCTAAGTATTTGCAGATACTTATTTTCAAGGGAATGGAAAGCATTCAAGGAAAACAACTGAGAATATTCTTGCCAACAATTAAATTCAGCTTTCAGGGGAAATTAAAATCTGGAAAACTCACATTTCCCATTGTGCGGTTGACAGCTCTTCCTCTGAATAGAATTTTTTCGATGAGGTTGCTTGTGATGCTAAGGATTTCGATAGTTTTGATGTTGTATAGTAAAATGAGTCAGCTCGTAGAAGCTCTGCACAACTCAGGAAACCAGTATTTTCTAACTGACTGAGTGATGTTAGAAATTCATACATGGATGAAAGAGACATTCAGAGAAGCACTGATGAGTTTTGTTTTGAGATGAACTTGTCACTAGAGACGTGAAGTCCACTTCAGTTTTACCCCATATCATTTTTCTTAGGACATACAAAAGGAGATACACCCCAAAAAATGGGGGGGGGGAAGCTTCACTGAGCAGAGCTTTCATAGATTCAGTTTTCCTGTTAAGCAAGCATCAAGCAATTCGCTGAGTTGGTGCACCAGTGGTATTGCCTGGGAAGATTCTCTGTAGTTACAGTGAATTTTTTCATAAAAATAGCTTCACTTGAACTTATTTTTTGTGATGAATGATTCATGAGAACAGTGTTTGGCTGTGAAATTTTGTTTTCTGCTTGGGAAAATGCCACGGAAACTCTTGTGCTGTTGACCACAGCTTACAAGGATAGAGCTATGGGAAGAACTCAAGTGTACGAGTGCTTTTCTCATTTTAAAAAAGGTGAAATGTTGATTGATGGCAAACCTTTTTCTACATATCTATAGCTTCCAGAACAGATGAAAATGTTAATAAGATACATGCGCTTGTACTCAAAGACCTACAACAGACCATTGTAGAGATAGGGAAGCTTTGTGGATTATCTTGGAGCTTGCTTTGTCGCATTTTAATGAAAGATTTGGGACTGAGAAGGGTTGCTATGAAATTTGTACCTTGGTTTCTGACTGACCAGGAAAAAAATATTGAGTTGAAGCATGCCGTTCTTTGAAAGAATAACTCTGAATTGATGCAGACTTTCTCCCCAAGGCCATTACTGGTGGCAAAGATGTTGTTATTCTTACCACCCCCAAAGCAAGCGTCAATGAAGCCAGTGGAAGATGCTACCATTACCTTGCCCAAAATAAGCTTGTCAAGTGAAATCAAAGGTCAAGACGATTTATATATATATATATATATATATATATATATATATATATATAAAACATTTGAAGTGCATTTGGAATGAATTCCACCACATCAGATTGTTAATCAAGTTTTCTATTTAGAGGTTCTGAAAAGATTGTATAAGTGTGTGACAAAAAAGACCTGTGGCAGATGGGGGGGCCAGTTTTGCCACAATGACAATGCATCTGCTCACATAGTGCTTTTTACTAGTTTTTAGCAAAAACAAACAAACAAACAAACCCCAAAATAGAAGCAGTGCCTGTTTTTCCCCATGCACTTACTCATCTGACCTCGCTCTGTGTAACTTCTTTTTGTTTCCACAAATGAAGAGGGACATGAAAAGACAATGATTTGATGAAGTAGAAGAGGTGAAGAGAAATAGAGGGAGGTGCTGTCAGCAATCTAAAAATGTTTCCAAGAATGGAATAACAGATTTGACAAATGTATTAAGCATATTGGAGAGTACTTTGAAGGTGATAAAGTTATTTTATTTAAAAAAATTAAATACATAACTTTGAAAAAAATTCCATTTGAGGGGTTACCCCCTTGTAATCCAAACATTATACCATCCAATAGTTCAGTCATATCAAGCAGGGTTATACAATCACTACAGCATCATTTTCAAAACCTTTTCTTCCTTCCTGCCCTCCTTGATATTGGCTCCGTCTTACCCCTCCCTCTCCTGTCATGTTCCCCTGGAACCCTTAGTCTAGTCATTGTCTTTATAGAGTCACCCAACCTGGGTTTTGTACACTGAAAAACAGATCTATAGGTAACAAAGAGTCAAGAACTCTATTACAAGAACAAAATGCTGCAGAGATAAGTCTCAATCTGGAAAAAGCAAAACAAAACAACAAAAAAAAACAGGAAATATTAAAAATGAGGTCAAGCTCAAAGTGTATGCAAAGGGAAGTCAAATGACAAAATTTGACCATTCAAGTCAGATTTATCATTTTAATTTGCTATCATCATCTCTTCAATATGCTGTCTAATAATCAGCCTTGATTTATGGTCAGAAAAGCGTTATGAAAGGCTTATCTATGTGTAGAACCTGAAAATTTATTTGGGACTCCATGGTCATCTATAGCCTTCAGAATTTCAAAATCTAATCTTTTCCACTTCCTGGATCACAGATATTGGTGTGCTTCTTCCAGGTGGGCATAGGGATGGAGTATGTGAAGGAATTTTTGCTTTGTTTTGTTTTTAAACACATATACTATATACGTTTACACAGCCCATTTCAAGAAATGAAATCAACAATAAGATTCTGTTGACCCTCATGTGTATTTTTGTTGTTGTTGTTTCCCCTCCCTATTCTTATCCTTCCCATCTTCCTGCTCCAGGACTCGTCCCTCACCTCTTTGTAGTCTTGTCTATCGATGCATAAGCCACATTTATTCCTTGTTTTTTTTTCCCTCATAACACGGGTCACATTTGGTATTTATCTTTATAAGATGGACTAAGTTTGCTAAGCATAATGGGGTCTAGTCTTGTCTGTGTCCTCTATGAGAGTGCTCATGGTTTTTTATTCATGAATTTCCCATAGTATGAATGTACCAGAGTTTATTCATTCTTCTATAATTGAGATTCGGGGTTGTTTCCATTTTTTTGCACTTATGGAAATTGCTGCAATCAACAATAGGTGTGTGCATGTCTGTTCATGTTGTGTTCCCGATTTCTTCAGGGTTTATACCCAGTAGAGAGATTCAGTAGAGAGGTTGCTGGATCATGATGCACTGTGATTTACATTTGTTTAAGGAAGTACCGTATTGATTTCTGTGGGACCAGTTCTACAGTCCCACCAGCGATGTAAAAGCATTTTGAATTCTCCAAATCCTCTCTAGCATTTATTATTTTCTAGTTTTATTGAATTTTGTCAAAAGTGTCTGTGTGAAGTGTTTTCTCAATTTTGTTTTAATTTGTATTTCACTTATTGATAAAGATTGCAAACATTTTTTCATATAGTTGTTAGATGCCTGGATGTCTTCTTTGTAAATTATGTGTTCATATCTTGTGCCCATTCTTTTTATTGGGCTATTTGCATTTTGCTGTTGTTGGTAAGATGTAGTTTTATATAGATTTTGGAAATTAGCCCTTTATCTATCTGATGTATTATTACTGAATATTTTTCCCAATCTGTGGGTTCTCTATCGGTTCTTTTATGAAGTCTCCTGATGTGCACAAATGTCCTATTTTAGTAGGTCTTCCCTCTTTGCTTTGCCTTGTATATTGTGGATAGTTTTCATTGTGCCTAGTAGTATTCTTATGCCTTGTATTAGGCTCCTAAATTTGTCCTTATTTTTCATGGATGGCATTTTAAATTGTCTGATTTGTATTTAGGTCTTTTATCCATCTTGAGTTTATTTTTATACATGGTTTGAGGAATGGTTCTTGTTTTATTTTCTTGTGGATGAAGGTCCAGTTTTTTTCAGCACAATTTGTTGAAATGACTATCTCTTGCCCAGTTAATGTATTTTAGTCCTTTATCAAAATTGAGGTACCTAGCTGTATTTACTGGTTCTCAATTCCAATCCACTGGTCTTCATATCGATTGTTGTACCATTATCAGGTTCTTTTGATCACTGAGGCTAAATAGTAGAGTGTAAGGTCTGGGGAGTGAAAGATCTCCTACTCTGTTTTTATTTTAAAAAAGTGCTGTATTTATTCATATAAAGTTGGCAATTAGCTTTTCCATTTCTTTAAAAAAAATTGTAATGGGCTCTGGATTAGAGTGATATTGAATTTGTAAAGTGCTATTTGGTAATCGTGGCATTCTCACACATTTTCTGTATCGGTGAATTTTGATGTAACAAAGCACATAAAGTTATTGAAAGGATTTCAGATTCTACACCATAATTAGTGGCTTAAAAAAACTGTGACTTGTTACATTTAAAAATAAGATCAGAGAACAATCAGAAAGGGCTATTGAAATTAATTTCTCTTTGTGACCATGTTTTTGTTGTGTTAGCAAAGGAATACACCAAGTTAGAGTGAATAAAGAAGCAAATATGCACAGCTAAATTCTTCTACTAAGTAACCCAGAGTCATTCCATTCATTCTGAACCATAGCAACCCTATTCTAGGCTTTTTGAGGCTATGTATCTGTACAAGAATAGATAGCCTCATCCTTCTCCCACAGGGCTACTGATGGATTAGAACCATAGACCTTGTGGTTAGCAGGCTGATGTTTATCCAACGCTAGCCTAGGCCCCCTTTTGATTAAGCCAGATATTAAAAAGATTAAACCAACAAAAACCCAACCATGCCACTATTCTATTTCTTAAAAAGAAATTTTATAAAAATATATAACTTTGTCCACATGTAACAAGTTTATTGCCTTTTAAAAAACAAATACAAGTTCAAGGCAATTTTTCCAGTATTAATATTTTATATGGCAACAACCAATGTAGTTAGGAGCTGTCGATTCTATTTTTTTTAACTCATAACAATCCAATATGACAGAGTAGAATCATCCCGTTGTGTTTTGTAGGGTATCATTTTTATGGGGTAGGTTGATAGGTCTGTCTATCATGGAACTGCTGAGTGTGTTGGAACTACTTACCAAGGGACAATGATTAAGGGCTGGACTGCTCGATGAAATAAGGGTGGTGGTTCACACTCATCTGAGGTTCTAGAAACTAAAATATCTGGAAATCTTCCCTGTAAAGATTTATACCTAGGAAACCCTTTGGAGGCAGTTCTCTTCTCTGGTCACTTTGAGCTGGAATTGACTCAATGGTCTTGACTCAATGGCAGCAACAAGAAATATCACTAGCTATAATCTTCTCAAACTAAAGTTCTTTGGGGCCCTCACTTATTTTTTAAGAGCACATAAATTTCTGATATCAAAAGGTTAAAGAAACACCATCTTAGTTTTTTGTTGGCTGGTGGTGTTGAGTTGGTGCTGAGTCAGAGACCCTCTGTGCTGTAGAAGGAAACACTGCCTGGTCTGCACCATCCTCCCAATTGTTTTTATATTTGTGCTCATCGTGGCAATCACTATGTCAATCCACTTTATTAAGTGGCTTATGCTTTTCAGCTGCTCCTCTACTTTGTCAAGATTGGTTTTCTTTTTCCAGGGTCTGATCTCTCCTGATAATATATTCAAGGGTGGGAGACAAAGTCTCACCTTCCTTGCTTCTAAGGAGCATTCTGGTTGTATTTCTAAGACAGATGTATTAGCTTCTTTCGGCAGTCTGTGGTACTTTCCACATTCTTCCCGAGCATCATAATTCAAATGCATCGATTCTTCTTCAGTCTTCTTTATTCAATCTGGTGACAAATTGGCCTCTTAACCAGAGCCGTTCAAACCCACCACCAGTTCCCAGGGAGAAAGTTGAGGCTTTGTTGTCCTGTGAAGGGTTAAAGTCTCTGAAACCCACAGGGGCAGTCCTACCTTGTCCTATAGGGTCCCTATGAGTCAGAAACAACTCAATGGCAGTGAGGTATTGCCTTAGAGTCTTGAGTTTAATTCTTTGACTTACGCCAGAACTGTAAGTAGTCAAAAATTCTTCAAGGATTCTAAGGAAAGGCAGTCAAATTCATATTCTCTATTAGCTTCTTGAGACAAAAATAGAAGGAAAGTTTCTCAAGAGCTGATATACAGGATAATGTTTCTTGAAAACTTAGGTATCTTGAGATATCATTATTTGCCTTTCACATTTAATTTATAATTGTTTATGTGTCATATTTCAGGTTAAAAGTAGTAGTATTTTAGAACTTTCAGATAATTTTCCACGCCTTTTTTTAGCTCCTCTTATGAGATGAAATACAAAAACAGTTGTGAGATGATGGAAGAACGGACAGTGATCCTTTCTGTTGTACATAAGGTCGCTATGAATCAGAACTGGCATCTAACAGAAAGAAGTATTGCTTTTAACGATTCCAAAGCTATTTGATTACCAATTCTGTGTATAGAATACACAGATAGAATCCTTCTTCTAGCCCTTCCCAAGAAGATAGTTTATCTTTATGGGATAGTTTATCTTTCTTGAATGCTCTGAAATGTCATGCTATATGACTTGGGTGGGCTTTTTTCTATTTTGTTGGTAGGGTTTCATTTCCTATTTTGTTGAATACTTGGTGAATCCATTCAGTTTGAAAACTCATATTCTTCAGCTCTCTAGGAAATTCTCTTGAATTTTTTCATGCATGCTCTCATATCGCTGCTGTCTCCTTGAAGAATCCCTTCTATTTGAATAACAACCTAAATTTTTCTGTTTTGTTTCCTATTCTATTTTCTCCCTCTGGTTTACTTTCAGGGAAATGTTCTGCTTTAATTCTTATATTGAATTTTTTTGGCAATCGTCATTTTTCACTTCAAGGCCATTTTTCTCTTCTCTTAATTTTCATGTACTGTTTCTGTTTCATAGACACAGATTTTTTAAATCTTTCTTTGATTTTTTAAATATCTTTTATATTAGATTACTTCAGCTGTTTGAAAATTCTTGACCATTTGTTTAGGTTAGGAATGGGACAATAAAATGCAAAACTGAAATTTCTGAGCACACCAATAGGATTTTTTTTGATTGTTAAGCATCAATACAAAGTGATCAAGGTAGATAATTTGTTGGAAAACAACCAAAATGAAGTACTTCCACTTTTCTTTTGGGATGTCAGTCTCCAGAGAAGGTTTGACAAAAAACAAAGAAAAAAAACAAACAAACCCAACACCCCCCAAAATTTATTGGGATTTATCTAACATATACATTTCAAGAATTCAATCATATACACGAGTTGTACAACCATCTCCACAACCAACCTTATAACAGTTATACTTATTTCTTGTGCCCATTGTCCCCAGTCCCCCACCTCCATCCAGCTTTCCCGGCCATAAACCAAAAGCCAAGCTCGCTGCCACGGAGTCGGCGAGTCTGAGCGACCCTCCGGGGTGTTTCAGAAGTTGTAACTGGGTATGGGAGTCGAGAGCTCCAGCTTTCTCAAGTGGAGGGGCTGGGGGTCCCAAACTGCTGACCATGTGCATGGCAGCCCAACGATTAACCTCTACACCAGCAGGGCTGCTGCCCTTCAAGAAGCCGTGAATGCACTTACTGTCTCCATAGCCCTACCCATCCAGGAGTCCATACACAGAAAGGAATAGAAAAAGTACAGGAAACCCAAACAGACAAAAAACCCTGCTGCACTTTGTATGATAGCCAGGCTATCCATATCCCTGGTTTGTGGTCAGAGAGGATTCACTGGAAGCTTAATCCCTGTGTGGACCCTGGGAATGGATTTGGGGCTCCCACTGTCGTACGTAGCCTTTTGAAAACTGGGTGCTCACAATTTAAGCGTTGAGACTATTCCTTCCTTTAGGTTTGGATTTTACCATTCAATATCAATTTTTTCCCCTGCATCACTGCCCTGGTGGGAGCAGGAAGCCCAGTCTTGCTCCTGGAGAGCTGCTGCTGGATTTGAACCCTCAACCCTATGGTCCTTAGTATCAATTTTATCATCATTGTCTATTATCATTCACAATCCTTAGATCACACATACTGATGTGCTTTCTCCATGTGGGCCCAGGAGTTGCCTCAGTCAGATAGCTGTAGACAAGCCTTGAAGGCCCCAAACACTATTCTTTCTCATAGGCAGACACCATCTGGTTTCTTCACCACACGTTGCTACAGCACCCATATCTACAATGATCTCTTTATGAAGGCCAGCATCAAGCAGCGTCTCATAATAAGAAACAATTGTTCTCAGATTGGGGGTAGATTCCCCCCCCCCTTTTTTTTTAACAATTTAACAACGTCCCATGGCATTTTCAACTTAAAATAAATATATTACAATACTATTTTTGCATTCTATGAACATTTTTGTTGTTCTATATAGACCAAATTTTTAATCAAGGACCCCCATCCCCATCCCTATCAATGGTGCCCCACTTAAAATCTGGTCACCTTACTATAAACTCAAAATCTGCATTCACCTATCTACAATTTGTATATGTCTCTGGCTCATTTTAGAGATATTGTTATCATTTAATGTTAGAAAGCATAATTCATAATCTTCCTGGGACACAAAGTAATTCTATTGATGGGCTATTTTAATACTAACCTTAAAGGCACGGCTACAAGCATTACAGAAGCTGATGGGAGGGAGAAAGGCTGTCTACTTGATATTCTAACCATAAATATTCATTTGACACCTAATTATAGTGTAGCTACAGTGACTGGAATCTAGCCTTCAAAGACTTTTTATTTTACTCTCTTTATAGATTAAATTTCCTGTTTTCTTCTTAAGAGTGCAAAGAGAAGTCACCAGGTGTTTGCAATAGGGAAAGAATTCTGGATACTTTTTACCCTTAATTATGTAATAACTATGCAGAACACAATATGAAATATTATGTGAAAAAGCATAGAAGTAACATACATATATGTAAATGATGCCACATGTCAATGAAATGAATATCAGCTAAGAACTAGAACATCCCTTCTCTGTCTCATCTCTTTGCCCTTCTCCACCATCCCAACCCAGAGCTAACTGCCGCCATCGTGAATTTTATACTGGTCATTTCTCTGCTTTTAAAAACAGGTTTAATCACATAAACATCTAGCTCCAAACAATGTCATTATAAGGAATTGCTTGAGATTTATGAAGCGAAAGTGGCATTCTGCTCTGTTGTTCGTCTACGATTTTCCTTTTTGTCGCTGTTCAAGGTATGTTTCTAAGAGTGCCTTCTTCCTAAGCAGACGTTCAGGCCGGCCTCCTATTTTTAGTTGCACCTTCCTCTTCACTTCCAGAATCACCTTGTGCTGCTAATCCCGGAGCTTGGAGAGATGCTGCAGTCGAAATTGCTTCACTTGTTGGCTTTCTCTATTACTGGCACAGCGGTTAGCATTTTCAAGTTGGCTAAACCACTAAGGTACTACTCTTGCTCTGTTTTCTAGGGTCTAAAAGTTTGTTGCTGTGGCTTTTGTTTTGGTTTGTCTTTGAGAGTTTATGCTTTGAAAAAAAACTGCTTTGCGGCAATATGAGAGAGGTTCTGTGAGGGAGCAAATGTAGTGTGTGTGCTCAATCTGTCACCTTTATGGGGAAGTCTGTACTCCTTCCCTTTGAATAGATTAAAATCACACAGAACAGTCTCATCTCATCAGTTTTCAATTGCCATGTCTACCTTTCCCATTTTCAAAGCCTGCTCTGTAGATAAAGGGGCATGCACATGCGCGCATTAGTGTGTGTGTTAGAGAGCGAGCGAGAGAGGGCATAGTCTTGTATATGTAAGTCTCTAATAATAATTTCCCTCCCACAGGTTTCAGGATAAATTATCCAATCATTTAATAAAAGCCTGTTATATGGCATGCATTGTACTAGATATACAAAGATACACAAGTAGTTGGGGCTCATTTTCCCATCTGAGAGTTTATGCTTAGAAGAAAGGGTAAAACTCATGACAAACAGACAGACCAGTAAGTAGTACCATTGAACAACACAGCTACCTTCAAAATGTTAGGATTAAGGCTTACAGGATCGGACATTTGGGAGAGAGATGAGACTACAGCAGGGAAGAATTTCTAGGGGAGATGAGCTTCAGCTGAGCCTTATGAGTATATACCAGAGGAGGGAATGGAAGTGGGAGAAAACACTTGAACTTGACTCACTGAGCTCTGGCTATGGTGGTCTTTGGGTCTGTGAATGTGCCAAGCATTCCCCTCACAGGGAATTTGCTCAGGTTGTTTTCCTGCTAGGATACGCTTTCTCTGATCTTACTTTAGTTAGGTGACTTTTCATCTGAGGTATGTTGGGCTGCTATAACTAATTCCTTATGTGGGTGGCTTTAATGAGCTGAGATTAATTTTCTTACAGTGAAGTGAGAAGTCAGAATCCAGGGCTCTCATGCTAGAGGCCTTAGGCTTAGATTCTGGGTCAGCTCTGAGGGAAAAGCCTTGTCTCTCCAGCTTCAGTTTCTTGGCTGCTAGGTGATCTTCTTATGAAATGGCATCTGCCTTCCCCCATTTCAGCTTGCTTGTTTATTCTGCTTTTTTGTCTCAAAAGAGATTGACTTAAAGCGCACCCTGCATTAATATAAGCTCATTTAAATAACACATAAAACTCATTCCCAAAATGAAATTATAACCAGAGGGGTAACGGTTAGGGTTCATATCACACAGATATTTTTAGGGGACACAATTCAATCCATAACACTTCTACTTTTTCTGCAGAACTTAATTTAAAATGTTCCATCCTCAGACAAGCTTCCTGCAATTCCCTGAACCCCAGTTATGTCCCCTCAGGCACACTTCTCCCTTCTCTAGTTCTCCTTCTAACCACCTATTTGTTTTCTCCGACAACTAGTTACCTCATGCCAATTTCCCACACACAACTGACGCTGCAGGAGGAAAGAAACTGGGAATGGTGTTCAGGACGAGATCCAGGGTGCTTCTACTTCTTGGCATCCTCACTCTTACACAATGCACGGCACTAGGTCATCAGTGAGTATCTGCTGAAAAAGGTAAGAGCGGTGGGGGAAGGTGGAGGGCTTATTGGGTTCACATCAACGAGAACGTGCCTGTGAACTAGGAAAGGTTACTTGTGGCAGTCAGTCTCCAAGATAGTCCCAAAGACCTCCACTCCCTGATCTTCACTCCCTTATATCATCCCTGCACACACTGCACCATGGTTGGTCTGAGTAGTGAAAAGAATATGGATGGAAGATATGTCCCTCTCAAGAACTGGTTATAAGAGTGTCATCTCCATTGTGGTTCTTTCTGACCATGTATCCTATGGGAACCATTTGTCATGTCGATGACACCAAGGCAGCCCTTTAGTGAAGCCCTTGTAGCAAGGGGAAGGCCCAGAGTCAACTGCCAAGAAGGAGCTGAGTTACATAAAGGTATTTGGAAGCAGATCCGTCAGCTTTCTTGAAGGCTGGAGCCCACCAGACAGCCTGACTGCATCCTCCTGAGAGTTGCTGTACTGGCTCTCAGAAACTCTGTGTGAAAATAAATGTTTCTTTCAAGTGCTAAATTAGGCAGGGGAGGGGGTGTAATTTGTTATTCATAAGTAAATAACTAATACAGGGTGAGATGTGATAGTTAAATACATTAGGGTAACCCCGTGTCTTCTTTTTATCCATTGAAATAGGGTTTTTTGTAGGAACCGCCTCTGATTGGAGCTCAGGCACAGTCCTCAGAGAACCTTGATTTTATCCCAGAAACGCCCTAGTTGAATGGCTCTCTCTAGGTCCATTTTAATGATGTGATTTGCTAAAGGGCATCCGACTGCAATCTGATATGCTGAAGCAGGGGGATTATAGGACGAGAAACTCAGGCTGATGCGGAGTACAGATTTTTTTTTTTTTTTTTAGGGTAAGGCGATGGGGAGATTCCTTTTCTTAATTGTTTTACAAAGATATCTCATCATAGAGATTGTTTCTCTGAAGAGGAAAGAGTGGTTTAGCGTGTGCCCTGGAAGTCGCATGGACATCACTGCATTCCAAACTTTTGCGTAGTTGCTGCCTTTCAGAGAGCCAGGAAGAGCCAGCAGCTGGTCTCTGCTGTGCTTCTGGGCAGGGTGGGACCTTGGGTTCAGTCCCCAGGTGTGTTCCAGTCCTTCTTGGAAACCCTATGTAGGTTCCTATGAGTCAGGTTGATTCAGCAGCAGTGGGTTTGAGTGGGGGGCTTTTCATGAAGCCCTGGAGATGATGATGGAATGGTGGATTCTCCAGTTGGCCTGCAAACTGCAAGATTTGCCATTGGAACCCACCAGCAGCCCCGAGGGAGAAAGATGAGGTCGTCTACCCTCATAAAGAGTTGCAGCCTTAAGAACCCGAGGGAGCAGTTCTACTCTGTCCTTCAGGGTCCCTAGGAGTCACAACAGACCCAAGGCCAGAGGGTTTGGCTGCTTCTTGTTACTTACCTGCGTCCTTGCAAGGTGCAAAGGATGAAAACGCTCCACCGCTAACTGACAAGGTGGTCCTTGGCATCCATCCAAAGGTGCCTCTGAGAAAAGGCCTGGTGATCTATTTCCAAGACACCATCCATTAGAAACCACATAGAGGGCAGTTCTATTCTGACATGCATGGAGCTTCCAGGAGTGGAAGTGGACTCAACACAAGGTATGTCTTTGATTAACTGGGTGCCATCTCCTCTCAGTAAGCCTCAGCTTCCTCGCCTAACAATGGAATTAATGATACTGCTTAAATAAAGTGGATGGAAGAATGACTAGAACCAATGTGTTTAGCTTAATTTCCAATGAATAATAGATGTCCTACCAAGGACGATTCTTTTGATCCAAAACGATAGGATGGTATTCGGTAGGCTTCCAGTTCTGCCTCTAATTAACTGTGTCACTCTGGACCAAACATTTCATCTCTGATTGCCTTAATTTACTTGCTAATAAAATGGGGAAGGTTAGGAAGTCAAGGATTTTCTAATTAGTTTCATTTATACCAGATGTACCTCGTTGCTAAGTAAAAATTGTAGATCAGTGCTTCCCAACCTTCCTAGTGGTACGATCCTTTAACCCTCAGGTTGTGATTACCGCCAACCACAAAATTAGTTTCATTGCTACTTCATAACTGTAATTTTGCTGCTGTTATGAATCGGACAACCCCCGTGAAAGGGTTGTTCGAACCCCAAAGGGGTCAGGACCCACATGTTGAGAACTACTGCTCTAGTCGCTCCCTCCTGCAAACAGCAACAATGAATCAGAGTAGAACTGCCCCCAGAGGGTTTCCAGGGTATAAATCTTTATGGAAGTAGATCGCTCTGGATTTTTCTACCACATAGGGGCTGGAGTACTTGAACCTTTCACCTTTAGGCTAGCAGCTGAGCTTTATAGCATAGTGCAACACTAGACCTCCCTGGACCCACCTCAGAACTCCCTCGGAGTCCCTGAGAGTTGAATTTAGGAACCAACATTTTAATTAGCTTCTCGAACAGTCTACTGCCATTGAATGATTTTTTTAAAGGAACTGAAGTACCAAGTAAGGTTATCCGGGCACCTTATTCACAACCAGGGCATGAGGGATCCTGGAACAAGTGATAAGGTACTTGTGAAATCTTGCTCCCAGGAGGTTTGCAAATGCAGTGTAAATTTTCCATCAGATGAGAAGATTTAAGAAACATTATCTTTATAGCCCACACCAGGAAACACAGATCATCTGTGAAATGAATGTACTTCTTTCTTATGCCCACAGGAGGTCAGTGAAAGATTATATGTGTTGTATATAGATATATATACACATTATATATATAAAATGTTTCAGAACAAAAGAAATTTCCAACAATGATGGTATAAGAGCAAACAGCTAGCCTATTAAAAAGCCAAGTCTTACTTACCAATAGACTTGCTGTGTGAGTGTTTGAGTCTATAAGCAGCCTGCAAACATCACAGTGTCCTGCTCATTATGGAGGAAGGTGCCTTAACTCTCAGGTTCATAAACTTTAAACCCAACAGTAGATTTTCTAAAATAACTGTTGTTGGAGCCCTGGGAGTTATTTTAAGGTAGAAGAAGTTCTTGGCTTTGAATTTCCCTAGGGCTTCTCTTGAGAAGAGTTCAAAATGCCAGGCGTGTGTGGTTTCACGAGTGTGCTCAGTGGACCTGGGCAGAAAGATTATTAGCCAAGCTGAAGAAAGGGCTAATGCAGGCTCAGAGGAGGTGAAAACCAGCACACTGGAATGGAGGTCAGACCCCAGGTCTACCAGGACTTCATCAAGGGCCTTCTTCGCGAGATCAGATTGATGCCAGAAGACAGTGACGCCATTTCCTTTCAGCCAATTTATGCTTGTCTTCTTTGGGGCTTCTAGCAGGAGCTCAGCAGTGGGCTCTCCTTCATGTTAGTTTAGAGTCACATCTGTAGTATGTTTCTGTCTCCTTTTAGAGTCCTGTCACTGTCCTGGGGAAGACCCATGGGTCACCCTCAGAGCTGATCCCAGCCTCCATTCAGCTGCTGTTGCCAGGCTCAGTTTCCCTCCTATTTCTCGGGGTGCTTTAAAATGCAGACAAACACTTTTTTTTCAGGGATAAAAGCCAGTGATGGGAGCTGGAAGCTGATTACAGGGAAGAGGTGCTTCTGTGGACCTGCCATTCCTGCCTGGCTCCAGACGCTGTTCCTAGACCTGAGCTGCTGAGGTCACCACCCACTCTTGGACCTGCCCACCTTAGATTCTGCAGCATCTGGACCAACTAGAGTCAGGAGAAGATTCCAGGTTAAAATCTAAGTCCCACAGGAACCTCGCCTCTCTCTTAACGCTATCTCAATTCCTTGGTAGCAGATTCAGCAGCATGACCGCAGGACTCCACCCAGGCTCCTGGACCTTGCCATCCAGAAGGTGTTGGATAATGAGCCTCCACTCCTTGACATCCTGGAGTGGCTGCCCTCAGGCTTCTTCCCTTGAACAACAAGG
Organism: Nesogale talazaci; assembly: GCA_004026705.1. Classification (NCBI taxonomy): domain Eukaryota; kingdom Metazoa; phylum Chordata; class Mammalia; order Afrosoricida; family Tenrecidae; genus Nesogale; species Nesogale talazaci. The sequence goes on along the minus strand of PVJH01005422.1, from coordinate 86,234 downwards.
AAGCTGTGGACAGGAGGCAGTGAGAGATTGTGAAAGGCATGACTACAATCTGGCCCTTCCCCTGGCTTCCTTTGGGGGCTCTGCTAAAGATCAGTCTGCCCCTGACATCATAAAGGCTGCACTTGAAGGTCTTGATATGCCACTTTCCCAGAAGGTTTAGCACAGGAGATGCAGCTTGGGAAGGCTAGATCTAGATGCCAAGCTCTGGACGGGGTGGAAGGAAACAGAGAGCCGTGCCTCTGGGGTCCCATCAGGGCAGTCAGTATCCACCCAGTCCAGGAGCCTGAGTCACAAAGGAGCCAGACTCAGGGCAGTGTCGAAGCATCCGCCCTTGCATCCTGTGCAGGTGGTCAGAGCGCTGAACTTTCAGTAAGAAGTCCCAGAATTACTGGCTACCTTCCTGATGGAGCAGGCCACGCAGAGGAAGGCACTGCCACGCCTGTGCTGCAGGAAGCTGGAGTTTTTTGGGCTCCTACCCAAATCTTCCATTCTTTGGTGGATCCTGAAAAAGGGTGCAGCTGAACTCTCTGAGAGTTCAAAGTTGAGGGGTTTTGGTACCTGCAAAACCTCTATGTGTTTTCTCCTTACCTGGCCTGGATGGTCCACCTGCAGACACTCCAACTCTGGGATTGCAGCCTGCATTCCGTTGTCCCAGGGAGGAGCGAAGATGGCCAGGTGCAGAGGATACTTCAAAAATTCAGCTCTCGACTCCTCGGTCTGACTCAACTCTGATACCTCACCCTGCATTCGGTCATCTTTCTCGAGGACCACCTCCAGCTGCCACTCAGCTTCTGACAGATCCCGCTGGAGACTCTCTGCATAAGAAATTGCATACTTAGGGACCCTGACTTGACATACCTGCCCTTGCTTCCATGCATCAGTCAATCAGGTCCCTGAATTTGAGTGGCTTCTGTAGGACTGACTGTAACTATGAATTCCTCCCTGCTCTGCTGAACAGGATCTTGGCTACCCTGGAGTCCCTGGACCTTGCTGACTCTGGCATGCATGACTCTGACCTCTATGTCTTGCTGCCTGCTCTGCAGGCACCTGCTCCCAGCTCAGAAGCTTGATGGTCTGTGGAAACCTAGTGTCCATGGCTGTCCTCCAGAACCTGGTGACTCTCGCTGTCCCGAGGTGCAGCTTTACCTGTCTTCAGCTACCCATGCCTCTGCATTGCTATGTGGGGCCCCATTCAGTTCTGCATGAGGGTGCCCTTGAAAGCATGATGGAAGATGCTTCCCTACAGGCTCCTAAAAATATACTTTGATCACAGGACTTGTTACAAAGATTGTGATGTCATCTATGTTCATCTGGACAAGTAATGCCAAGACCCTCTGCTTGGCCCTCTGCTCTTAATCCTAACTTGACCTTCAGGAGGATCAGGTTATGTTAGCTATGTTTCAGAAGGAGACTGGAAGGATTGGTCAGAGGGGGCCTCTGATGGATGCAGCCTGACTGAAATCAACCCTGGATTGCTTCACATCTGTCACCATTGCCGGATGGACAAGCAGATAGCCAGTCAGCAGTAGTGGTCACCTTGGACACCATAAAGAAACCAGAGCCTTGAACAAAGTAGATCCCTGCAAACCACGATCCATGCTCCAGGCTCATGCCAGCACTGGGCAGCATGAATTCTAAGACACACAGAGAGCTGCAAGGGCAACCACCTTCCCCAACTCCTTCTAAGTGAGAAACCCTCAGACTACAGCCCTGCCCTAGAGTTCTGTTTCCTACTTCTACAATGATGAGCCAGTAAGCATGGACTGTTAAAGCCATCCAGTCTTGGTATGTCTTTCTGCCTTAGCAAGACTACACACCCTAAGAACACCTACTTTGGGTGTGGGAGGCAGGGACTATAGAGCCAGATCCAACCGTAGTGTTCCTATTCACAACCCGGCACAGTGCAATGCTGTTATAGGTCTCTTTGTACCAACATAGCTGTCATAGGACCTCAAGGGCAGAGTGTAGCCTGCCAATCAGGTGGGAGCTTGAGTGGAGGGTAACTGAGGGTATTTGGTTCTAGTAGAACAGATTATATTTTCTATCATAATGTGGACATTTGGAGGTGAAAATGACAGGAGGCATCTGTTTTACCCAAGTCAACCCTGACTGGTTTCACACATGTCTTCTACAAGACATGAAATGAAAGAGTGACTAGCAAACAGTATGCTGAGCTTCCTCAGGAGAAGCCAGGCTGGAACAAGGCATGTCTTGGAACCCCACGCCCCTGCCTTAGGAACCTTCTGGATTTAGGGAACATAGATGTGAAGACACATGGAGAATTCCTAGGCAGTTAGGAACCCCATATTTTTGAGTCCAGTCCCTTCACCTGCAGATAGTCGAAAACAAACTTTTTTTAACTGCCATGCCTACATTTCAGTAAACTAAGACACATAAATCAAGAAATAATAAATTTTTCTTTGTAAAGACAGAAAAATGCAAGCTAACAAACGAAGTGCATGTTGGTGACTGGATGACTGATTACAGACAATCCAGAAAGTGGCAGACCGCAAAATCTAACAAGCATCAGACATCTGGCTGAAAGAGAAAGAGTCTTGTATCGTTGAACATTAACTAAAAAGTGAAAAAGAAGACCACCCGTGGGATAGATTGACACAGTGGCTGCAACAAAGGGATTTGGAATATAAGAACAGCGGTGCAGGCTGGGGACAGTTTCATTCTGTAGCCAACCACATAGCCCCTAACCACTACTACAACTAACCAGCTGTGGGCCCTAGAATCATCCTGCTCACCATGGGGGAGAACACACACGCTCTGCTTCTAGAAGAGGCACCTGGTGTGCAGCCTTCCACCCATCTGTCAGCAGAGGTTTGCATGTCGCCGTGATGCCAAACTGGTTTCGGAACAGTCTCTAGATGAAGGCTGATGAGGAAGAATGTCTTCATGATCCTTTTCAGGAAATCAGTGGAAGTGCTATGGATCATGGGAATCCTGTCCATAACCAATTATGAGCATGGCCACACAGTGTCTTCTGCCTGCGGTGCGTGAGCTTGTCAGAATAATCGGAGGAGCAGGAACAGTTTCCTTAGTGAAGTCCGCTGCCAAGACCATGGTAAATAAGTGCAGAAGGAGGGATGCGACTGCTCTACTTATCTCTGGGGCAGCACTAGGAGTTCATAGAATCTTATTTCAGAGCCCTGGTGGTACAACAGTTAAGCATTGATCCAATGATCTAAAGATTGACTGTTCCAATAATAGCCAGTGGGAACCAGAGCTGGAGAGTGGTGACAATAAAGACTGAAGTCTAAAAAACCTTCTGGGAGGGAGTCATTATAGTTTAAATAGAATCCAATAACAATTGGTTTTTTAAGAAGTTCTTGGTGCCTTATTAGGGAGCCCTAGTAGACTAGAGAGTATGTGGAGGATGTAATCAATCCCCCCATTCAAAACCATCAGCCTTTCCGAAAGAGAAAGATGGGACTTTCTACTCCCAGAAATAAGTAGTTTCAGAAACTCCCCGGGTCGTTCTGTCCTCTAGGGTTGCTCTGAGTTGACCTTGGCTTGATGAACATGAGTTTGGTTTTTTTGGTTTAACTCCCTTTCAACGATAGCTCACTGTCCCCACTTACAATTGTCTCAGGAAAATTGAACTTCCATAATCTCAGGATTTACCTGAGGCTTCACCTCAGCCTGTGTCCTTCTAGGGAGTCATTCCTCAGCGTTGGATTCTGCAGATGAGCTTGGATAGTGGTGATGGGAACAATATTCAGATGCCCCACGAAATAAAATGTCACCAAGTACTGAAAATTTGGTATTCTGCTCTGAAAGATCCCTGTTCCTTTGACCATATCTTGACCTTGAACTTTTCCCGGCATGATTTCATTTACAAAAGGAGTATCCTGTTAGCACTCACAAAATATCACCATTCTTTGCACTTACAAAATATCAGTATCTTACTCAAGATCATATCACGAATGGAGCCCTCTGACCAGAAGCTGAAATCCTGAACTGAGCATGACCTCTGAAACACTAGATATGCCTTCAGTGTTTGCTCTGACTAGGAAACTTCAAACGCATCCATTTCACTGGTGTTCATTTTTGTTAAACCCCCCAGCCCCACATGCCCTTTTCCTTTTTAAATTGGAGTAGAAGCCTAGTGTGGAAATCAAGTACACTTGTCCTAGGTCCCATGGCAGGACCAGCTATACTCCACCTCTGCACTACCTTGTGCAGGACTGGGGTGAATGAACTCTATGTTTTGACATGGCCAAATCCTTGTTCATCTCTCAAGTTCTAGATGAAGATGCTGAGGCCTAGAAATGAACACTGGTTTTTCCCAGGCCACACAGTGACTGTTGGCCCAATGCCAACAGGAAGAGAGCTTTCCCATGGCCGGGTAGGGTTGGGCCTCTCACCGAGAGCAGAGCAGGCCACCTCTTGCTCTGCCATCCATCATCCCAATCCCTCAGCCAGGAATTTTATCCTTTTGCTACTCCACCCATCCAACTCTTACTCATCCTTCAGCAGGAAGCTCAAGCATTTATTCCTCCATGGAGTCTTTCCCAACTGCCCCAAGCTGACTTCATGCTTCCCAGGTTCCCATAGTCCTCTGTCCCCCACTTCTTAGCCACTTACAATCGGTCACATTTCAAGAAGAATTCAAACAGCATCCACCCCTACTATTCTGGGGGTTCACCTTCATCAGAGTGCCCTCCAAAAGAGGGGCTCAGCCATTATTTATAGGATGAAAGAATGCATGCTGCCCGAAGTGGCTAGGTAGAAATCAGCTTACGTTAAAAACAAATGCATTTTAAACTTTTGTGCACATTCCATCATACAAGAATTGCGTTATCATTTAGAGTTTTACTCAACGGTAGGGTCCATGGCTCTGTTTATTTATTTATTTAAACAAATGATCTTTAATCATACAAAATTCATTTACATGGTTTGGTCTTAAGTGTCATAAACAATAATATTTACAACTTTAACATTAAAATACGTTTGACTTGTACCTGGATACAATCTCACATATATTTAATCTGATATTAACAAGGGTAATAATTTAATAATACGAGCAGACCAAACATTTAAGGTGTTGGAAATCTTGGATTCTGATTGGGTGGGTACTCAGACTGCCCTCGTGATGAACAAAGGAGACGATTGCAGTATAACTTAATTACCATATGAAGAGGGACCCAGGAGTTGTGATAGGATGGGGTCACTAAGGAGAACCTCTGGAAGTACTGACATCTGGGACTCTGAACCTTAGAGAAGCATCTGAGGCTAAGGCATTTCCATGTGTCAGGGCCTCAGCCAGAAATGAGACTTTCAACTAAAAGTCATCAGGAAGTCCTTTCACATTCTGCATGATGGTGGCCTTCACAATGGAAGACAGACCAGGGAGATCAGCAATCTTTTATATTTGGCAAAAGCAAACATCTTACAAAGAAGTCACCAAGTGGTGCAAATGGTCTTACAGTCAGCTAGGAGCCAAAAGGTTGTGATTTGAATCAATCTGGAGCTGTCTAGTTGGTGATCTACTTCCCTTGATAACCCTACGGAGCAGTTTCATTCTGCACCTTCAGGGTCGTCATGATGGGGAACGGACACAATGGCTACAGACAACAGCGACTGTGCCAACCGCGTACATTTCACAGAAAGTCACATCATTGTGATCAGCTTTCCCCAAAGTGGTGCTGGGATAATCCGGGGCAGAGAGGGAGGGGAACTGCAAAATCAGATGTCAACACTTTATCCTGGGTTTTTAGTTATACTGCAAAGCTTTTGATGCCAGGAGGATACTGAGCACAAAAAATTTTTCCTTCAGAGAAGGGGGTGCGAGTCCAAATAAGCTTGGCAACCTGTGAATGTCAGTAGAGCCTTAGAGGAGAGATGTAATAGTTCATTGTACCGATGAAGCAAGTGACCTTAAAAAAAGCTTGCCCATCTTAATTCAAAATGAGACATCTATGAAAGAGAACCCGCATCTACATTTTCATCTTATGTGATTCTTACAGCAGCAGCACTTCCTTTGCACATGACACAACCTTGTTTGCTGCAAGAAGGTCAAAGATTCCAGAAGATTGCCACTCAATGTGAAGACAGCAACCCAAGGTAAAGAAGACAAAAATTCCCATAATGGACTAATGAACAGTATCATGAAAAATTGAAAAAAGTCTTGAAATTGTAAAGGATTTCATTTTACTTAAATCCACAATCAGTGGAAGCAGAAGACATCCAATTATGTTGTGCATTGGGCAGATAGAATGCAAAAAGCTCTCTTTCAATTGTTGAGGAGGAAGGAGGTCCCTCTGAGCACACTGGTGCACCTGACCCAAGCCATGGCGCATCCAATCACCTCATGTGCCTGTGAAAGCAGGATACAGAATAAGGAATAAGATGGGAGAAGAACTGATGTGTCTGAGTATGGTGTTGGTGAAGATTATTGAAAGTACCACGGAGTGCCAGAAGAGCAAATACATCTGCTTTGGAGGCAAGCGGGTAGGACAGGATGCTCCTTAGAAGCCAAGATAATGAGACTCAGTCTCATCGACTTTAGAGATGTCATCAAGAGAGACTGGTGCCTGGAAGAGGACCTCATGCTTAGTAAAGTAGAACGCCAACACAAAAGAGGACAAGTCTCAGTGTGAGGGTTTGACACAGTGACTGCAATAATTGCCTTAACATAACAATTGTGAGAATGGCACAGGACTGAGGGAAGTGCTTTTTTTGGTTCTCCTTCAGGTCCAAAAGTCACTCGGTGATGCCCCATAACAAGAACAAGCTCAGTCCTTCACTGCACTAGTTTGTTTTAAGGATTCCCTTGCAGGCAGATTTGCCTGAGTTGTTTGCCTTCAAACCCTTATCATCTAGCCTAGTGCCTGGCACCAGGAAGGATTTTCAGGGGTGCTGGTTAAAGAAACAAATACAAATTCCTAGCCCTGGAGAGTCCGTATCACTCCATGTCAAGGATGCTTCAGATCATCCCATTCTTCCCCACGTAGTGGAGATGAGCTTTCTTTCTCACATGCTGATGTTCTGCAGAGTTCTGAGCCTTGTCCATAAAGGAGAGACCAAAGAAGGGAAAGAAATCCTCATTACCAATTAAATTCTATTTGCTTTCTTTCAACCCTTATATTACTTTGGGTTTCTTTATTGTGTCTGGTGTATGTTCTTCAGAAAGCATTAAAAAGTACTTCATAGAAAAGTCTTACTTCTTAAGACGGGACCCAACTGAACTGCAACCTCAGCACTCTCTCATAGAGACTCCCTAGAGCAGGCTAGAGCTGCCCCTGAGGGTTTCTGAAACGGCCACCCTTGACTGGAGTAGAAGGCTCTGTCTTTCTCTTGACGAGCAGGCTCATGGTTTCAAACTTCCAACTTCTCGGATCACAGCCCAACACATAACCATTATGCCAATTGCAAAAGAGCTCGACAAATGCTGTCCTCTGTGCCTAAGAAGAAGAATTATCAGGCGACTTTTCTATGCCCTTTGTCTAGGTGTTGGACTATCACAAAAAGATTGATAGTTCACGCTCACCAACTGCCCTTCCAGGGAAAGATGAGACTGTCTGCTCCTGTACAGATTTACTGTTTTAGAAAACTTATTTATATGTAGTCACTAAGATAGCATTGATTGAGTACTCACTATGTTTTAAGCATGGGTCTAAGTGTCCAACATTTATTAATTCCTTAATACTTACAAAAAACTTATTAAATGAGCATGATTTTTGTCCTCATTTTGTAGATGAGAAAATTGAGACAAAAGGAACATCAATAACTTATTCTGGGTTGCACAGCTGACCGCTGTCAGAGCTGGGTTAGAGTCTTCTTCTTCCTAAACCTTACACCATACTAGGTTCACTGGCACCTGGTCTCCATCTGCTTCCTTTGCAACCCTCTCCTTGGAATGACATCCTCTCAGCATTTCAGCATGGATTCCTGCTGTCAGCTGTGATTGCGAGACATCCCTCCTTCACTAGCCCCTTCTCATTGCAGACCCATGGCTTGCTGTCAACTTCTGTGGGTCATAACCATCCTTCACTGAAATACTCAGCAAGTGGCTCACTACCTCACTACCTAATCCACAGCCTATCATTGTTTGGGCAACTCTAAAGCCCATGTAATTGAGGTGTTCAGGCCCACAGCCATGGTATCTTTGCTGTCTGTGTACAAGTTCACATGAGCCCCTCTCAATGGAAACATTTGCATTCTACCTTGCCCACTGATCCTCACCAAATCTCTTCTCCACCTGTAGGCCATTGTTGCCTCCTGGAGAGCTTGGTTTCAGTTTGTATACATCCTGGGGACTTCACAAGGGCCTTGGGAAAGTTGGGTTGGATAGTGGCAGAAGGTAGAAAATAATTTGGAAGGGGAAGCCAGGGGCAGGGAGGAAGAAGTTGCTAGGAGTAATCTTGCTCTGAGGTTAGAGAAGAAAGTTGATTGTCGGGCTACTGCTTGAAATGAGCTTTCTTCCTGTGTCTATGTACAGTGTTACCGGGAAAGGCATTTGGGAGAGCCCCCATGCTGGCTCTGACCCAGGTAGACAGATGTTTTTCGTAGTGTGATATTCTGGATGGTTATCCGAAGATACTTGCTAAATGTCATCTGGAGAGTCCCAGCACCAACCCCAGGCTCCTGGACTCAGATCCTTTTTGGGTGAAATCTATGAATCTACATTTTTAACAAAGCCCATTGTGATTCTTATCTATAGGAGAGGCTTGAGAACTACTGGTTTTTCTTGGCAGACGCATCTTCCTCTGAAGGAGTTAAAACACTCTGATCCCTCCCTCTTCCACCCCAGTGACTCACTGCAACTTGGAAGAATTCAGACTTGCCAGTCCTCCTGATACTTCTTTGAAGCCCCTTAGAACACATTCCACTCCCTTCCCCAAAGGGCACAGAGTGGGACAAGAATTCTTGGCTCAGGAACAAACAGAAATCTCACCCCAAAGCCCCCTCTTTTCTCCTCTCTTCTTCTCCCCATATTGAAAAAAGCGTCCTTCCCTCCCTGGTGTGCTCTGTGGGAGGGAAGCGCCAGTGTGATCCGCAAACTGATTAATCGACCAGGGTATACATCAGAGATAAAAAATCCAATTTTTTATAGCTTTTTAAAACCCGCCGCAGGGAAAGGACAATAAACCAAGACTCCCTGTATGATGAGGGCCTTGGTACTTCCTTATCCGCATCAAGATAAATCAGATCAATCAACTTCCCCTGGGAACACAGTGAGCATTTCCTCGTTTCTGCATGCCACTTTCCAGTCACTCTGCTGCCATGGTCACTGTAGCCTCATCTCTAGACAGAAAAGAAAAAAAAAACCTTTCCCAAGGTTACACAAGATGTTAGAGGGTTGAGTCTATATGCAGGTGCCTCAGAAGAAAGGGATGGTTATCTACTTCTGAAAAATTAGCCACTGAAAAACCTTTGGAATTCAGTTCTATGCTGACATACATGGGGTCGCCATAAGTTAGACTCAATTTGATGCCCCCCCCCCCAAGAAAATGGTCTTACCTTCTTGCAGAGATTTTGAGATCAAATGAGATGATTCTTATCTTGAAAAGGATAATAATAGGTAAGGGGTGTCTTCTTGCCCCCTAATATCCAAAGCAATACCCAAAGCACTTCAAACAGGGGTTCTCTTTTCAGCAGACAGAAAGAACCCTACTGACCTTCTAGTAGCCCATAAATATTGGTGTGCATCCCAAACTATGCCACACTTGGGAATTCTCCTCCTTCGACACTGCCAGAGAATGAGTAGTGTCTCGGGTAGTCCTAGGTCAGAGAGCCCAGGCCTCAGATCTAAGAAGTCCTGTTAGGAGATAGAGAGAGTTAGCCACCCTAGGAGACAAAAGGAAAACGTTGCTTTCCATCTCCCTCAGGAGACTGAGTTCTAGACTTTAAATGTATAGCTGTCATTTTGTCTGAAGAGAAGAGAAGAAAGAGACGGGGTTTATTCGGTTCCCAGTGGTATTCAAACACACTCGAGTTAAGGTCTGCAGGAGTTAAGCAGGGCAGGATGTTCATGCTCTTGGATTTTGAGTGATGCTGGTCCCATTTTTGATCTAAACCTCTCCTCAACTGCTCCCTCCTCCATGCCCATGTCTCTCTCCATTACCTCAGTTCCATATACTCATCTGTTCAATAGGCTGTGGGATGCCAGGTTACTAAAGGTTTTGTGGAGTCTCACCTTTTTGTGTTTTTATTTGGTAGGACTTTATTATTTCTTCTTATTATTAAGGTTGTTGTGAGATTTTAGGTACTACCCTTTCAAAAGAGTTGGCCAAGTTGCCTTTTCAGATTCCTCTGAAATTCATAAGCAAAGAAATAATTATGTCTTATCACCTCAGACTCCAACAGCATGAGCCACCGGCATTTTGAAGAGCGTAAGATCATTTTAGTCTATTGCTTAACAACTTCCAATGATTTCTCAACGTCTCTCTTGTGTCCCCCCCACCCTCCCACCCCTGTTGCCATTGCGTCAACTCTGATTCTTGATGTCTTCTTACATGGTGTCTGCATACAACTGTGGTCCATACTACTTCCAATGACTAACTTTTAGAGGTAGGTGGCCAGAGCCTCTGGGTGGATTTGAACTTGCAAGTTTTGGGTTGGTACGTGAGTGTGCATTTGCATTGCTCTAAACTCTTCACTTGCCCACTGCCCTAGACTCACCTCATCATCTTCATCTCTCTGCTACCTTGTTCTTCACACATAAACCAGCCACTCTTATCTCCAACTTGAGTCTTTTGACCATCATCCTAGTTTAGACCCCACTTTCTCTGATCTTTGCATAAGCTGACTCTTTCATATCTTCAGACCCCTCCTTCAATGCCATCTCCTCAGAGACCTTCCCTAACTAATTTATCTAGCATTTCCTCTTTCTATCCTTTTCCTTCTCTGTAGGGTGCTCATTACTCTTATATTAATCTTATTTACTTCCTTACTTATGTCCCTTCCCACTAGAACAGAAGGCAGAGATCTTGGCTGACCTCTAAATTCCTAGTTCCCTAAATAGTGGGCCTAACATGGGCTCAAGAAATATTTCTGAGTCTGAATGAATTGCTTTGAAAGCCAGAAATTGTAATCCCAGTCTGACTCTATTAGATGGGTAGCGTGAACCTGTTTCTTTCTTTTTATTGTGGTGTTATCATTAATTATGGTGGTGTCAGTGTCAATTCATGGTGAAGCCATGCATAGGGGAACAAAATACTTCCTGGTCCTGTGTCATCCCCATGGTTACTTGTGGGCCAGACCATGTGGTTACAGGGTTTTCATTGCCTACATTTGAAGGCAAGTCACTGGTCTTTCTTCCTAGTCTATCTCTGCATCATTATAACCTGCAAGCCTGCCGTGACAGACTGGTGTGGCTGCATGTGAGGTGCATTGTCAGGGAATTGAACTTGGGTATCTCTCATCAAACCATTGGACCACCAGTGTTGTAAAGGAGAAGTAATTCAGCTGACTGTACAGAGTTGTGAGTACTCAGTAGAAAAACTATGTAAGGATGCTTTGAACATGTGAGGAACTCATATTGATTTTCATGGTGACACTCATGATGATGATGATGATGATGATGATGATGATGATGATAATTTCCTTCCCTCTTCTACCTTTCTTCATGGCCCACTTTGAGTCCTATGATCTTTGTGAATCATTCCCTTTCCTGGGCTCCATCAGTGGAAGGAACTGTCACCAGGTAGTTAGCACACACAGTCCTACTCTTTAATAAGTAGAAGGTGACACGATCTTCTTTCCCTCAGCCACATGGCCAACAGGGCTTCCTGAAGCAGAAGCAGAGATGTTCATCCCTGCCAGCGACAGGGACATGATGAGGACTTCAAAACAGGAGCTAATGTAAGATCCTCCCCCCTTTGAATACAAAGCAGGATCTTAATTTCTCCTTGAATTGGCAAGCTTTATATTACAGGCCTGCCGTTGGCAGATAGGAGGGAAACCTTGATAGAGGCTGAGTTAAATATGGCTGGGATTTACAGTAGAATAAAATGTGCCAGATTAATAGGGTTACTTTTCTCTGAACCATAAATTGGAAGCCCTGGTGCCTGATCAGCTACTAAATCTCTAGTCCCAGGAGCTTCTGGATGGAGAGCTCAGGGGAACCCAGCTGGCAGCTGAAGCAAATAACGTTCTCACAGAGGCTTTACCCTGCAAGGGGTGCTGGGTTGAAGGGCAAAGGGCTTTACCTTATTTTCATGGTGATAAAGGCATTGGAGTCGGTGTCTCCAGCTAAAATGACATGTTGGCCTTTCCCTCCAGCATTCAACAGAGTAATCTGAGCAGAGGGGAGGCCAGTAAAGGGGTGGGGGAAGGGAAAAGGGGAGCCTGTCAGACCACATGTGAGTTACTTGAAGCAACAGTCAGTATAGGCCGACCATGACCATTCCCTAGGGATGTTTTCCTTGAGAAAATAGCCTCTAGTGTTTTAAGTAGTAGGCTCTGAGAGCATTTTAAAAATTGGCCCCCTCACTTGCAAGGGGCAGGAGAGGGAAAGACAGGGGAGGGAAAGATCAAGAGAAAGGTTCCCTGGACAGTTTCCCATAGATTCTAGGGTTCAGACTGGAAGACAGAGGATCTGTTCTCTTTAAATGTCGCAGGGAAACTTGGATGTTGGTAAAACTACCCACAGTCACAAAGTTGGGTTGGAACCACTGGATATGCACACAAATACTTCATAGCCCTGCAGATAGATGTTTTGCAGGTAGAAAGAAATTGCAGCTCCAGAAGAGGGCTGTCCACAGGAAACACTTTCAATTTCGCCCTGCTCTTTTCTCTGCTCTTTTAAGCAGCCCATTTCATAGCTATCTGCTTAAAGGTGCCAGACAGCTTATCCAGCTACTTATATGAAACTTCTAGTAGGAATCACTAGACCAGGAAATCAAAAGGGAAAAAAATGCTGCAGAGGTTTAGGGAAATGTACCAAGGTTGAGAGTCAAGTGACACCCACTCCAGGAACTACCTCTCTTAGTGTTTTCTACCTTGTCTCTGGTGGATTCTACTGCCTTCTAGGCCAAACCTGGCACTCTCCCAAACCTTCTCTGAGCCAGCAATCATTAAGTGGCTTCGGCCTGAGTCTCTGTGGAACACGTAGCAGAATATTTATGTCCAACTTGTTTTATTTTAGTGTCAACAACTTGACTTACTTTTTGGCTTTTTTTTGCTGCATTAGATGAAGTCAATTTCTCTTATGGCAGGAAGGTGACTTTCCCTAGAATGAAATATATTTTTTCTATTAGCCATTGTATTTCTGAAGATGAAATCCTCCCTGCCCCAAAGCAAAAGGAAAACGAATTATTTTTGTATCCCTGTATGTGTGAGCATGTGCGGGTATTGGGGGCGGGCTGGTATGTGAGTGCTAATGTGGAAGATAGCATTAAAATTGCACCCAGAAGTCTGATGAAAGGAAAGGGCAGAAATAGAGCTTTGGAAAGGGTGACTAGGCAGGCATGTTCTGCAATTGAGAAGAGAATAGGACATAGGAAAAAGGCAGGAGATCTGGCACTAGTAGTTCTGCAGAGTCTAGGATGTGCTCAACACCCCAGAGAAAAATACCACTGGGGTCTTGGGACACAGGTAGTTGGACAGAGGGGGCTGCTATGGAAACGCATTGGAAGTTTTAAGAGGAGGGTTAGTTTGAAGTCTCTGTCAGGGATGAAATGCCTGAACCTAGAGTCTTTATCACCCATTAGTCTGCACGTGGTGCCCAGAGTACCCATGTTTTCTTTACCACCTCCCACATTGCCTGTGAGGCCGTGTTTCTACAGGGTCTCCAGTCTACTATCATGGTGGAATGACAACTGGAGCACAGAGCAAGGAGATGGAGAGGAATGCATGATGAGTGCATGAGAGCTGAGTGCATGATGGCCCGAGGATTAGACATGTAAACTGCAATTTCTCAGGTAGATGTGCTCCTCCAAATTAGTGAGATTTCTTGGGGGGGGGCATCACTGCCCTCTGGTGGTGGGAGTTGGAGGTCCAGTCTTGCTCCTGGAGAACTGCTGTTGGATTTGAACCTCCAACCCAGTGGGCCACAGTCCTGCACACAACCACTGCACCACTGGGGCTCAGCCCCCGTTAATGAGATTTTATGTAGCACATGAAGAGAGGTTGTAATTTTGAAGCGCTCAATTGCAGACTGTTTTGTGAAACAAATAGCCCTTTGATGATGAGCCAAAGTTGCCTATGAGTTGACTTAAATAAAACTCAATACAAACACATATGTTTTTAGACAATTGATTTTCCTAAATCTAATTGGAAATGCATTTCCCTTCATTCCATGGAGGAGAAATATGTACCAAGGACTCCTTGTACCTTTCCCTTCTACTTATATCCAAGATAGAATGATTTTGGTGGGGTAAAGTCCTCAGAAATTAGACTCATAGGGTGCAGTAGTTGGAAAACATCTCAGAAGCCATCTGGTCTGCCCTGCCATCTGTCAGAGCAGCTGCTCATAATGGATGGCCACTCGGCAATGGTGACAAGGACAAGGACTATTGAGCCCCATTTAACTTTGATTCCCAACCATCTAGAACATCATTTGATGCAAAGCAGGTGCTCAAGAAATGCTGACTGAATTACTTACTGACTAATGGACTACATGAATGAATGAAGATCTTTAAGTAGGCACTTGAGTCCTTCTTGGGACACAAAGGAATATACAGATCTTTTTGGAGATCTCTGATTGTTAGGCAGTTTTTTAAATTGAACCAACAACTTACTCTGCAAATTTTAGCAACCTGGTCCTTCAGCCTGAAGGCAGAAAAGTCTTCCTTACCCTATTTTCTGTATACATTTGATGTCTGATCCTCCCTGGTGCTTTCTTCATCAGCTGGTTTTCTCATTGTTTTACCTCTTACTCTGGAAGATGTCCAGTGAGCCACCCTAATCATGACTGCATTGATGGGGCAGCGCTCTGTGATCTAGGCCAGCTGTTCTCAACATGTGGGTTGCAACCCCTTTGGGGTTTAAACAACTCCTTCACAGGGGTCACCTGACACATAGCAAAATTATAGTTATGAAGTAGCAACGAAAATAATTTTATAGTGGGGGGTCACTACAGCATGAGGAACTGTATTAAAGAGTTGTGCCATTAGGAAGGTTGAGAACCACTGATGCAGGATTTTTGTTTCATATTTTCCCCTTGAATGGACATGTCTTAGAAACAATTCTTTGTCAGCCAGCTGTCATTTTAGACAACTAGATAAAAGAGAAGTCATTTCTCATGGTAATATTATTGGTAGTGTTTATCTTATTATTTACATTTTTATGGAATAACTAAAAATGTTTGTTGTGAGAATGCCTTACTAAAATAACAAAGGGGAAAAAAACCTATAAAGATATTTGAAGTGTGGGGGAAAATACCGAGGGACTAGTTTATAAAGGCATATTCGGGAGCAATATTGACTCAGGGAAATTTATCAAACATTTACTAAATATCAGCATGGACCTAGATAATATCCATACAAAGATGAACAAAATATTATCCTTTCCTTCAAGTAAATAGGTTTATTTGCCCAGAAAAACATGCCTTAGCAGTGAGACAGGGGGTGAGGGCATGGACTAGAGGTTTTTATGGAAGTACTAAATAAAGTGTGTGTGTGTGTGTGTGTGTGTGTGTGTGTGGTGGGGGGGACTAAAATTAGGCTAGCTTTCCTAAAATTAGGAAAGCATCAAGAAAAGGAAAGAAGAATTGGTCAGAAAATGCTGTGAATATTTAAGTACAAGGGAACTAGCCATGAAGATGAACTGATAGGAAAAAGATGCTGGGTTGAGTGAGTCTGTAAGGTAAGGTGGAAAATAGAAAGTAGCAGGCTCCACCAAGGCAGGAGAGGATAAGGAACCAGAACTCATAGGACACCCATCAAAGTTTTAGAATGAGGTTAGGGGAGAGGTGTGTGGAATAGGAATAGAAGCATAGGAAAGGCATATCCACAGAGAACTTTAAAATTTTACCCAAAGAAGTAATCTTTCATGGTGGAATTCCTTACAGCATGGCAGGATAGGAGAGACCATAGTCTATGTGGGATGAGGTAGAGAAGTTGCTTCAAGTAGCAGTAGATATGTAACTACTCACTGATAAGATCAACTCTAACCTTTTCTCTTTCTCTGTCTCAGAGTATGAATAAAATAATCAGGCCTTCAAATCTATTCTTCCCAGTTCAATCACATCCAATGAATAAAACTGTAATAGCCCAGAATTTTTAAAAGGAATTATGAAACAGAATTATGAAACAGAACGCTGATTAGAAGTAGAAAAATGAGTTGACACTCTATTAGAAACTTAATCTCCCACTTAGACCACCAAAGAAGTGTGGCCATTACAGAGGAACCAAATCTCTTGATGGGCAAAGTCAGGAATGGTGCTGTTCAGCTCAACAATGGTGGCTAACCACACCGTTTTGAATGTACCGCTCTCCTCCCGCTCTGGCAAGAATCCAGTGTTTCCCTTTGAGTTCCTGAAGGTGCTCTCTATACCTCATCTGAGTCTCCTATTCCATGGTTTTTGATCCTTAATTGATCCCATTCTGGTTATCATTCTCCTTCACTCAATTGAACAGTTTGGATCTGTTCCAGTTTCACTTTGTTGGCCATGATTAAATCAGTTCAACCTGGTCTAAAATTTTGAAAGTAAGTGCTTAAAAGCAGGAATTTTGAAGCAAAAACACAAGAAACCAAACTCCTTGCCCATGAGTTTATTCTGAATTGTGATCACCTCATATGTTCCAGCATAGAACTGGGTTCAGAAGAATTTCCTTGATTAGAATATTGGAAGCAGAACACCAGGCTGTTTGTCTAAGCAGTGCATTTGCTTTGGTTCAAACTATGAACCTTGAATTTATGAACCTTACTCTCCAACTGCAATAAATACATTGCTTCTGGATCAGTTCTGACTCATAGTGATCCTATATGACAGGGTAGAACTGCTGAGTTAGACAGGGTTCTCTAAGAAACAAAACCAGGGCACTAGTAATTCTCTTTATATATCTATATATAGAGAAGAATATATAAGGTAAGAGATAAACAACTAATCTATAAAACAGTACAAATGGCTCGGTGCAGCTCACTTGCATGAGACAGCTAGTAGACTGGCAGTCCTTGGAGTCTTGAGGGTCGCCGGGTAGTCCTCTGTAGAGCAATTTCAGGCTCTCCGGTCACAAGCAGCAAACAGCAAGTCAGGTGACCAATAGTCAGCCTGATGACAGAGTCCAACAGTCCCCAGCTCAAGAGATGTATATCCCAGGATCTCGACGAAGCAGGACTTGAAGGACTCTCAACACAGTCCAAGGATTAGGTGTCCTATAGGTAGTGTCGCTTAGAGATTGAGGAACAGAATGAACAAGGCAGCTGGCTGGTCCGAAGATCCAAGACCAAGAGAGCAAGGGCAGGGCTCACTGAGCCATTTCTATCTCCGCCCTTCAATTGATCTCGTGTGTTCATTGGCCATGTTGTCACAACAGATCTACCTATCTTCTTTGGCCATGTCAGCACAACAAGCTTACCTATCACAACTGCCCCTGTGGGTTACTGAGACTATAAGAGTAGAATGCCTGGTCTTTCTCCAGAGAAGCCATGAATGGTTTAGAACTGCTGACCTTGAGGTTAGCAATCCAATATGTAACCACTACACTACCTACACTACCAGGACTTAGAAACTACTCAAGGACCTTTGTATTAGCTCCTCACTCTGCATCTAACAACAGCAACCTTTTGAATATAGGTACCTCCTCTGTCCCAGTTTCCTTATCTGTATAGTGAGGATAGTAGTACCAGCCTCATCAGATTGATGGGGATATTAAATGACTTAATATATGAATGATTCTTAGACATATGTCTGGTACATAATAAAATGTTTGCTATCATAACATTGACCCATCTAACCAGAAGAAGTGAGTCAAAGGGGATTTGGAATTCGGAGAAACAACAAAACTCTGGGTATGACTTGGGCAATTCAAACTCGCTGATTTCTAGTTCTCCTATTGCTAATTCTCTTGTTGTTTGTTATTAGTGCCAGGAGCTGGCTTTGACTCCCAGAAACCCCCTGGACAGCAGAAGGGGACATTGACCAATCCTGTGTTTCCCTTATAATCAGTGTTCTGTGAGAGACCCTTGTTGCACCACTGTCTCAATCCATTCATGGAAGCACTTCCTCCTCTTTGCTACCACTCTGCTAAGCATGAAGTCCTTCTCCAGGGACAAGTCCAACATTTCGCTCACAGTGGGTATGGGACTAGCCTAACATGATCCAAGGACATAAAGATAAGTGTCTCATCTTTACATCTAAAGAACATTCTTGCTTCACTTCTTTCATGAAAGATTTGTTCTTCTGGCCGCTCATGGTATAATTAATATCCTTTGCCAATACCATAACCCAAATGCATCAATTCATCTGTAGTCTTCCCTATTCCAAATTGTACATGCATATGAGGCAATTGAATATAGATGCTTTAGATCCAAATCAAATGAATTGCATCTGAGTTCATTCCAACTCCTGCACAGGGTTTCCAAAACTGTAATTCTTTAAGGGAGCAGACAGCTTTCTCCCAGAGTGACTTATGGGTTTGAACTGCTGACTTTACAGTTAGGAGCTACATATATAGCCCATTATGACACCATGACACCACAGGTACTCTTTCATCCCCAAAGTGATACCTATGCTTTTCAACACTTTAAAGAGACCCTTTACAGCATATTTGTCTAGTACAATATATTGCTTTATTCTTTGACTCCTGCTTTCCTGAGTCCTGTTTTGAGATTCAAGTAAAATGAAACCCTCCCACACTTCCCAACTACACAGGGCTTTTGTGCAGATAAAATGAGATGAGGGGTGCAAAGTGTTTTTATAAAATTGTAGATTGTTGCCTATCTGCCACTAGGTTATTATTCTCCCATTAATGCTCTCAGAAAGAGGCCAGGAATGGGTCTCTCTTCTTAGAATAGAGGAAGTGGGGCCAATAGGGCTCAGTCATCTACTGTGATTCTCAAAGGAGTTCAGCTTGAGATGTTGTTGCTGCCCTCTGCCATTCCCCACACTGGCTGGGTAGCTGTGGTGTGCTAGCCATCTTCAGAACCAGAATTCATATAAATACAAGCCAAATCGTGAGATGGCCCTCTCCTGCCACTTCACTGGGTTCTAATTGCCTCTTACTTCAGAAGCAGGAATAATTAAACAGGAGTTTTATTTTAATAGGCCTTAGGTCAGGCTCACCATCCTGCATCCTTGGTCAATTTCCCCACATTTTAAAATCTAATCTGGGGGAAAGGAAACTGTCCCCCAGTGGTTCATTTGCATTGAAAACACTATAATTTGTAAGTAAATGGCATTGCTTTTAAATGCAAAGGAGCATCCTTGAGTTGACAGAGAAGACTGTCTTTGATTCTTCAAATAACTGCAACCCCTGATGTTGTGGAAATAATCTTCCTTCCCTCCAATTACATCCCTCCCAGGAGGAGCCCTTAACCCCTCATCAAAATATAGCTATTAAAGTTTCTCAAATCAAGGGCAGCACTCCTTGCCTACAGGAGGGCGGATTTCTGGAACAATTCTCAACAATGCTGGGAAAATACAAAGAAAGGCTACTAAGTGCCAAGTGGTGGAAACAGAGATGAATAAGACACTGTCTCAGCCATTAAGAAGTTTACAATCTCAGAAGGGAAACAAGCTTGCAACACATGCAATAACAGGCAGAAAATGATATTTTAAGGAAGCTTCAAAGTACTTCATGACTTAGAATCTGAACCTGATTAGATTAGGAAAACTGTAGCTACCAAGGTGACTCAGTAGGACCTCAAGGATTGGATTCCATTTGTCCAAGACTGCTGTCTCCTCTGCCCACCACCCCTCTCACATATGGACCTCACAATCTCATGCCAGCTACACTGCGTGATTTGGTGGTTTGGTGTTCCACAGGTTGAGCATCTGCCCTTGCTCTTAACACACTGCTCCCTCTTGGTGTAGTGTGACTTGGTGCAGCTGATTAACTCAAGAAAAGCAAAACAAAACATCAAACTTATGTCACAGAGTTGATGCTGACTCATGGAGAACCTGCTGTACAGGGCAGAACTGAACTTGTGAGTTTCTGAGACTATAAATAACTCTTTAAGGGAGTAGGAAGCCCAATCGTTCTTCCACAGAGCAGCTGATAGTTTAGAACTGCTGACCTTTTGGTGAGCAGCCCAAGGTGTAATTATTTCACCATCAGTGTTAGCTCCTGCTTTTCCTTGATCCACTGAGCTGTTCAAACTGTTAAGCACTCGGCTACTAACTGAGGGATGGAAGTGATAGTTCACCAGAGGTGTTTTAAAGACAAAGAAATGATTATCAACTTCCAAAAGGTCAATCATTAAAACCCTTGTAGATTTATTGAGATGTACCCAGCATGCACACAACAAAGGTCAGAAAAGAGAGCAAAAGATAAAAAGAAAAAATAAAATAAATAACAATTGTCGTCAAGTTTATTCCAACTCCCAGTTGGAATCAAAATATAGCTATTAAAGTTTCTCAAATCAAGGGCCGCATTCCTTGCCCACAGGAAGTGTAGCTCTATAAATCTCAGTAAAGCTCAATTATTATTTATTTGATTTCTTTTCCCTTTTTTGGCGTTCCTTTTCTGATCTTTGTTATGCACACGTTGTGCATAGTTCCTACTAACTTTGAATGAGTCGTTGAATGCTGCAGATGGATGGTTGAAACAAGGTCAGAACTGGAAATGGTTTGGAATCCAGCCTCTGGCACCAGTCAACTGTGTGTCATTGAGAAGGCACTGTCAACTGTCTGACACACCCAACTGCAAATGGTTGTAATAGCAACTACTTCAGTAGGCTATTGGGAAGGGGTAGTTAATAGATATAAAACAGAAGCTGCTTGGAAAACAACCTTTAGGTTCAAATCGCTAGTTGTTTTTTGTCATTTCATGGGGATATAGAAATATATTTCCCCCAAATAATGAAAATCAGAGCTGAGATACAGGAAGCAAAAAATAGGAAAACTATGGGGAAAAATAATGAAGCTAAAAGTTGGTTCTTCAAAAGGATTAACAGAAATTATAGAGCACTGGCAAACCTAACCAAAGAAAGTAAGGAAGATATTTCAATAGCAAGGATGAGGGAAGAAACGGGACATTACAATGAACCCTGATGAAATCAAAAGGATAATTATACATTACAATGAAGGCCTGTATTCTAATGAATTCAACAACCTGGAAGACTTGGACAAATACTTGGAAAAACAATCCCTCCCTAGACTATTCCAGATGGACGTCAAAAAACCTCAACAGACCCAGAGCAATAGAAGAAATAGACAAGGTTATCAAGGGATTACCAACAAAAAAAATTCCCTGGACTAGATGCCTTCACAGGAGAATTTTACCAAGCATTCTGGGGGAGAACTGATACCAATCCTATACAAACTCTTCCAGACATAGAAAAAGACAGAAAATGCCTAAACTCTTTCTATGAATCTAGTATAACTCTGACACTTAAAGTGGGCAAAGATTCCACAAGAATTGAGAACTGTAGACCAATATCACTAATGAACATCCATGCAAAAATCCTTAGCAAAATACTGGCCAATAGAATATAAAAACATATAAAAATAATTCACCATGATCAAGTGGGACTCATACCAGGGATGCAGGGATGGTTCAACATACAAAAGACCATTAGTATTATTCACCACGTTGACAGGAAAAAATTATAAGAACCACATGATAATATCAATGGATTCGGGAAAAAAAAACATTTAATAACATCAATTTCTCTTTAAGACACTCTAGAAGATAGGAATGGAAGGAAATTCCTCAATATTATACAAGCTATATATGAAAAACCAACTGCCCATCTGGTAATGAATGCAGAAAAGATGGAAACAATCCCCCTGAAAGTGGGGACCAGACAAAGATGCCCCTTGTCCCCACTCCTATTTAAGATCATATTGGAGGTTGTACCTAACGACATAAGACAAAGAAAAGACATCAAAAGTATTTTCCTGAGGAAGGAAGAGGCAAAACTGTCATTATTCACAGAAAATATATAGAAAAATCCCCCAAACTCGACAAGTGGAGCATATAAGATCAGCAAATAGAAGTCTCTCTGACTGATACACAGATCAGACAAGATCACAGAGAAGCAATTAAAAAGAAGAGGCAATTAAAAAAGAAGTGCCCTTTACAATAGTCAAACACCAATTGAAATATCTAGGGATACATCTGGCTAAAAAACCCCAAAAGATTTGTAGGAGGAAAACTACAGAACATTATTACAAAAAAATAAAAAGTGTGACCTCAACAAATGGAAGAATATCCCATGCTCTTTGATTGGAAGACTCAATGTAGTAAAGATGTCAGTTCTTCCCAAGCCGCCATATACGTTTATTGCTATCCTTATATGAATACAATTATCTTTCTTCAAAGTATTGGAAAAACTGATTACCAACTTCATATGGAGAGGGAAGAAGCCAAGAGTTAACAGAATCCTTCAAGAAGAAGCATTCTACCTGATTTTAGCATGTATTCTATAGCCACAGGGGTCAAAAGAGTATTGTTATAACAACAGACAATCAGACCAATGGAAAAGAGCTGAAAACCCAGAAATAAAAATACCTGCATATAGACAACTGATTTTTGATAAGGGGCTAAAAAATATCAGATGTGAACCAGATTCCCTCTTCAACAAGTGATGCTACAAAAAATGACTATCTACCTGTAGAAAAATGAAGCAAGAACCTTACTTCACTTCATGCACAAGAATAAACTCAAGGTGGATCACAGACCTTGAAGTAAACCCCCACACAATTAGGGCCGTTAATGAGGGAATTGGAACAAAACTGATATCCACAGGGTATACACAGGTAATCAGAAATAGGAAAGGATACACATACAGAGGATTTACAAATTGACAAGTGAAATACACTGAAGATAAATCACCTGTGGTACTTCAAAAAACTTCACCTAGAGAGTATAATAAGAGAGCCCACAGACTGGGAAAACATCTTTAGCAATTACACATCAGATAAAGGTCTTATTACTAAAATCTACAATACTTTGTAAGCTTACAATAAGAAAAAAAAACCAAAACTAACTGCCCACGAGGGAGGTGGGCAAAGGAACTGAACAGAAGTTTCATAGGTGCAGAAATCTGAATGGCTAATAAACATACAAGAAAATGTTCTTTATCATTAGTCATAAGAGAAATGCAAATTAAAACAACTTTAAGATACCACCTAACACCCTCAAAGATAACCCAATTAAAAAAATCAGAAAGCAACAAATGTTGGAGGGATTGTGGGGAGATAGGAACTCTCTTCCACTACTGGTGGATCTGTAGGTATGTATGACCAATATGAAAACCAATTTGGTGATGTCTAAAACAGATGGAAATTGAGCTGCCATATGACCCAATAATCCCAGTACTGGGCATATATCTAGAAGAGGCAAGAAACAGACTATGACCAAACAACTGAGCTTCAATGTTCATTGCGACACAGTTCACAATTGCAAGGGGTTAGAAACAGCCCATGTTTTCATCAATAGAAGAATGAATAAAAAAGCTGTGGTATATACATACAATAGAGTACTATGCACACCTAAAATGCAGTGATGAAAACATGAAGCACATTGCTGCTTGGGAAGAACTGGAGGAAATCATGCTAAGTGAAGTAAGCCAAGCACAAGAAGACAAGTATAACATGAGTCCACTGAAGCAAACTTAAAAAAAAGGGGGGGGGCATAGGGTCAAGGCTACTATGTACATACATCCTTGGTGTGAGGTCCACCAACTATGGAAGTGTCCAAACCCTATCTACAGATACATATGACAGCCATCTAAATAAGAGGGGGAAAGAGAGAGAGAGGAGAAAAAAAGAGCTGAGTTAGAGGGTGCAGAGCAGGGAATAATCCATGCAAGGGGAAAGTATTGTTTATATCTCTACAGGAGAGGGAGCGAGAGATCAGGCTTCAATCCAATGTGTCAAGACCTGAATACAACACACTGACACGTACCAGGAACCAATAGAGAGGGTCTGCGGGACCAGCCCCATTCCCAACTATGTGGACACCCCTCTTCCCTTCAGAAGAATGCACTTCAGAATACAGCATTGGTGCTACTGGTTGGGGAGAGGAACACATCAGATTAGAGCACATGGGCAAAATGAAAAGGGATGGAGAAGGAGGAGAGGACATCTGGTCCACCAAGTCCCAAGGACAATATTCTTGCTCAGAGCAGACAAGGCACAGAGAGGACCACAGGACCAGCCCCCACCAGGAGCAGCGAGGAATTGCTAAACCCAAATGAAGGCCAAACATGATGGCGGGACAAGAGGAAAGTAAAGGAAAATGGAGGAAAGAAATAGGAGGCAAAGGACATTTATAGAGGTTTAAATACTGACATATATGGATATATATATATATAAAGTGAACTAAGTACTCATATCTATATATTAAGAATTAAGGTGGCAGATGGACATTGGGCCTTGACTCAAGCACTCCCTTAATACAAGAACAGTTTTGTTCTAACAATCTGGCATTCTGTGATGCTCACCCTCCAGACACAATCATTGAAGACAAAATGAGTGCATAAGCAAATGTGCTGAAGAAAGCTAATGGTGCATATGAAGTTTCAAAGGCTGAAAATAGACAAGTAGCCATCTAGCTCAGAAGCAACAAAGCCCACATGGATGAAGCATCAGGTATCAGCATCTAAGACCCAGATCAAAATCATACTCAAGGTGAATGGGAGAGGGGGCAGCATGGAGTGGAGACTCAATGCCCATCTGTAGACAATTGGCCATCTCCTCACAGAGGGGTCACAGAGAAGAGCCAGTCAAGGTGCAGTATAGCACTGATGAAACATACAACGTTCCTTGAGTTCTTTAGTGCTTCCTTCACCCCCGTTATCATTATCTCAGTTCTGCCTTACAAATCGTATCAGACCAGATCATGCACACTGCTACAGATAAGAGCCCACAACACAGGGAATCCAGGATAGATACACTCTTCGGGGCCAACAATGAGAGCAGAGATGTCAGGAGGATTAGGAAAGGGGGGGGTGGGGATTGATCACAAGGATCAGCTAGAACCCCTCCCAGGGGGATGAATAACAGAAAAGTGAATGTGGGGTGACAGAGGATGATGTAAGATATGAAAATGATAATCTATAACTTATCAAGGGTTTGTAAGGGAGGGGAGGGGAGGGGAGGGGAGGGAAGAAAAGGAGAGCTGTAATCAGGGGCTCAAGTGGGAAGAGAATGTTTTGAAAAGGATGATGGCAGCACATGTGCAAATGTGCATGACACATTGAATTGTGGTAAAAGCTGTAAGAGCCCCCAATAAAAGCAGGTGGAAAAAGAAATATATTTCCCCCTTGTTTGGCACTTTTTTATTGTTGTGGTGTATTGTGCAGTCAATTCTAAATCACAGGTACCACACAATAAATAACTAAATGCTTATTGATTGAATTTGCTTCATCTATATATTTATACACTCTTTTGAAAGCAGCTCTTGTTAGTTCCCTCTAATGGCTTTGAAGACCCTACCACCAGACCCTACAACCCAGCACCAGATCACAGGTGAAAGGCAACCTGGTGAGGCAGAGGAAATGGTCCTGGGAATGGGATCTCACATGCTACCCAGAGGGTCCGTGGCAGCAGTGGGGTGTGATTGCAGGATGGGCTGCTTCTGCTACTCAGATAGACAGAACAGTGGGTGGAGCAAGGCATGCTTCACACTCTTGGATCATGTCCTCTTGTACCACTGCCTCAGCCAGAGCCACTAATTCCTTTGACCTTTACTAGCAGCTTCAGCAGCTGCTGCAACAGCACTGACAAGGATGATCAGAAGCCAGCTCCTAGAGGTTTCAATATTGTGCATACACAACATACAAATCACTTTCTGTCGTATTACACAAAATGTACCATGAGTTATAGATGACATATATCTGTATAATATATACGAAGGGTGAACATTCAAACAGTCTAATCTACTTTTAGGACTATGGTCTGGGAGGATAACATTGGTGCCTTGGAAGGGATCTTGGAGCCATATGTACAAGGACACCCAAATGATGGTCTATAGAAGTGGTTCTCAATCTTCCTAAGGCCATGACTCTTTCATACATTCCTCATGTTGTGCTGACCTCAAACCATAAAATTATTTTTCTTGCTACTTCATAACTGTAATTTTGCTGCTGCTATGAATTAGGTGACCCCTGTGAAAGGGTCATTAAATCCCCAAAGGAGTTGTGACCCACAGGTTGAGAACCACTGTTCTAGAGGGAGGGACACACTATTGGGTGGTTGGGTCTTGACCTCATGTACTTTTGTCTTGAGTTAGGACATGACAGGATGGATCAAAAGTCACTGGGTAGTGCAATGTTAATGCCCTTGACTATTAACCAAAACTTTGGATGTTTGAGTCTACCCAGAGGCAGCTAGGAAAAAGTCCTGGTGATTTTCATCTGAAAGAGCAGACATTGAAAATCCCAGGGTGCACAGTTCTCCTCTGACACACAGTGTCACCAGGAGTCAGAACGCACTTGATAGAAATGGGCCATTGATGAGTTAAAGTGGGTCTTTGTCACTTGTGGGAGGGTTGCTCCTTCCTGAATATGAGTCATGCCATAATCAATAAGGTCCAGCACTTATTGGGCAATTTGATGTGTCAGGCATTTTTCTAAATGAGTTATTGATGAAGAAGCTCAGGTACATCTCTTAATTTGTTCACTTCACACAGCTCTGAAGCAGTAGAACTCTGAATCAAAACTTGCTTTAGGAATTAACAGTTTGATCTCAGTCTCTCACATATAGCCAGCTACACTGCTAAAGGGATCACCTTCTAAATGATAGGTTTAATTGAGGCCCTCTCTCATTCACCAAAGCTCAGTATCACTTAGTAACAGTGACATAGTAACAGTAAAGAAAACAGGATTTGGAGCAAAAAGATTTCAGGTTCAATGTTGGCACTAACATCTGTGAGCTTTGAGTCTCTTAATCAAGGAGTCTTGTCTTTCTATGAAACTAAAAGAGTAATAACACATACCTCACTGGGACTTCATAAGGATTAATGAATGTGAAAAGCTATAAAGTCCTAAACCTGCTATTATTAAGATGATAATCTAGTTACGATGGATACATAATAAATTATCCTAAAACCTAGTGGCATAAAAGAGCCACTTATTTTACTCATGAATTCCATAGGTCAGGCGTTTTACCTGCACATTGCCTTTATTTAACAAAATCTGAGGTCTCAGCTGCAAGATTCAAGGACTGAGAGATAGAAACATGTGAAGGCTTTTCACTTACGTTTGAGGTGGGATGCACTACAGAAGAAAGATGAGGCGGCATGCTTTCATAAAGAGTTATGGCCTTAGCCTGGAAAGGTCTGGGATGTCCCCATGGCCCAGTAAGGAAGGCCTTGACCCTTTTAGGAAATCAGAGGATTTCCTAGTACAAGGATTCCTGGTACTTCAGCAACATTTTGAATTTCCTTCCTTACCTTTCCAGCCAAGTAGAGTGCCATGGAGCTTGGCATGTGCCTCTGTCATCCCCTTTCTCTTAGATCAACAACCTACTAGTGTGAAGGACGCTCCTCTCCTACCTTTCCCCAAATTAGAACAGACATCCCTTTTGGGTGGCCCTAGGCCCATCCCTCGTTGACCCCTGAGAACTCTGTATGAGGTCGGGAACTCTCAGTGGGCAGAACGGAATCCCCACAGCTCCACACTATCACTTGATCCAGTCTCACCCTCCTTGCGAGAGTTCAGCTCCCATGGTCTCCAGATAGAAATTCTCACTTAATGAGATTAGTCTTCAGAATCTAACAGGAGGGAACCCAGTCCTGGTAAAGCAGATGTGAAACCTGAACTCTGGGTACCTCATGAGTATGTTTGATCCCCCCATTTTTGCTTTTGTTAAAACAAAACAGAACATAGCACCCCCACCCACCCACCAAGGACTTGGTACACCATAGAATAGCAATGGCTCCTCCTCCAGCCACTAGACTGGGAACTACCTGCTCCCAATATCCGCCGGATCAGACGCCCCTTTTCACCTCGGGCCTCCCTTCCTTATAGCCTGTTTCCACACTGAGACCCCTCTGTGGTGGGTAGCTAGCGCAATGTGGGACAGAATTCTGATCCTGTTAGATACTCTCCCTTAGAACAGGGAAGTGGTGTTCTGCTAAATTAAGTGCCCTTTGCTATAAACAAAATAACAACAATCTGCTGCACCCTCTCTATATTACATAGTAGATTGATAAGTGACTCTGGTAGATTCCTAAATATACTCTCCACCTATTCCCTACTACCTCAAAACCCCATATCCACTTTCTCAGTGAGACACATTTTCAAATAAACTGACAAGTACTAGGACACCTCTTAAAATCCCTTCTTCTAACTAATCAAAAATCAGTCTATTTAACCAGAAGACTCCCTATGACTAATACCTTCATTTACATCCTACTATGAAGATCTTATCTCCTATTCATGCAACTCACCTAACTCTATCACTCCTCTCATCCCCACACAATACTATCTGATCTTCCTCCTCTATCCCAAAGAGCCACCCACCTCCCTCTCCAACCCAGAACCCTACACATAATCTATAACTGAACCATTATGCTACACAAACAAAAGCCAACAGCAGTGACCACAAAAAATCAAGACAAACAAATGTCAGAAACTGAAAATTACCCAAGCCCAATGAAATACACAGAAAAAGAAGCCCTTGAACCGCCAGAACAGAAGATAGGAGAAGGATGTTTAGAATCATACAAGAGATCTAGGAATCAATCTGGAAAAGGAAGGAAGAAATTAAAATTATAAAAAGCTTGCACCCAAAAGAAACTCAAAACTAAAGAATGAAATAACAGAAATAAAAAACCCGGTACACGAAGTAAGCAAGAAAATGGAAGAAAAGAAAAACAGAATCTGTGAACCCGAAGACAACCACACTGACATCATCAGTTAAGGAGAAAAACAATCAAACAAAGAAGCAAAAATATCTGAAGAAAGCCCGAAGATGATGTGGTATACCATAAAGAGAAATCATTTATTTCTCATTGGAATACTGGAATAGGAAGAAACAAACAAGTCTACAGACAAAATAGTAAGGCAGTTCATGGAAGAAAATTTCCCCACTGTCACAAAAGAGGAGATAATAGCTATCCAGGAAGCAGAGAGAACACCAAGTAAGGCAATCCCTATAAACCCACAGCAACACATATAGTTGTGGACTTAACCAACTTCCAGGAAAATGAGAGAATCTTGAGAGCAGCTAGAGAGAAAAAAACAGTCACTGACATAAATGAACAGAGAGGAATAAATTCAGAGTGCTCCACAGAAAACATGCAAGAAAAATGAAACTGAAGCAAAATATGAGGGGGGACCCCCCCCAAAAAACAGCAAAAACTTCAGCTGGACAGAGCTTTCATAGTATGCATTTTTCCTGCTAGGTGAGCATCCAGCAACTGGCTCTGAGTTAGCACCTCAGTGGCATCACCTAGAAAGGTTCTCTCTGTTCACAGTGGAATTTTGTGTCAAAGCAGTTTTGCTAGCAACTCTTTTTTTGCAGTAACTGACTTAAGAAAGCAGCATGTGGCTGTGAAATTTGGTTTCCTGCTCACGAAAAATGCCACAGAAACGGGTGTGATACTAAACACAGCTTACACAACAGTGCTATGGGAAAAATGCCAGTGGACAAGTAGTTTCCTAGTTTCAAAAAAGGAGAAATGACAATTGATGTCAAACGTTTTTCTTGACGTCCAACAATTTCCAAAATGTATGAAAATGTCGACTCATAGTGAAGTTGAAGTTCTTTCCACCAGGTCATACTGTTAATCAAGCTGTCTACTCAGAGGTTCTATAAAGATTGCATAATAGTGTGCATCAGCAAAGACCTGATTTGTGGAAGATAGGGAACTGGTTTGCCACTATGACAATTTACCTGCTCATGCAGCCATCTCAGTGCATCAGTTTTTGACAAAAAAACAGAATGCCTTTCTTGTCTCATGCACCTAACTCATCTGAACCTACTCCTACAGCTTGTTTTAGTTTCCATGAATGCAGAGGGACATGAAAGGACAGTAATTTGATCATGTAGAAGAGGTGAAAAAAATGAGGGAGATGCCATCAGCCATCCAAATAGATGAGTTTCAAAAATGTTTCCAAGAGTGGAATATCAAATTTGATAAATGTACTAAGTATAATGGAGAATACTTTGAAAGTGATAAGATTGTTTTGTAAGAAAAATCAAATACATAACTTTTAAAGTAAAATTCCAAGCTATGAGAGTCCCCCAAAATGAGTTATTAATTTTAAAAAAATAAAAGAAAATTCTGGGTATTTTGGGGTACCCCCTTATACTCTAAATATTCAATGACAAAAATCACCAGGCTAGAATCAAAATTATCCATCAAATTTGGAGAAGTATTTTCAAAAAATGGCATGTTTAGAGAATTCATAAAAACAAAGTCAGCATTATAAAAAATATTGACTGGATATCTTCAGTCAGAAAATCAGCAACTGCAGCACAAAATCATGAGACCACCACAGTGTGTACCACTACACAGAAGTCAACACACTGAAAACAGCACCCCAAACAATACAGATCCAGAGAAGAAAAAAAGACATTGATAAACTCCCCACCCCAACCTACTCCCCAAAAGAAAGGAAAATGCCCAACATCAATAATAAAAGATTACAGCAACTCACCTACATTTAGAATTAACAACACCAAATGTCAATGGATGAAATGAACTGGTCAAAAGACAGAGTAGCAGACTAGAGTAAGAAATGTGATCCATCAATCTGCTGCCTTCAAGAGACACACCTCAATCTCTTAGACAAAAACAGACTGAGAGTCAAAGAATAAAAAAATAACTTCTATTCCCACTTCATTTATATGTCATACAATTTAATCATTCAATCATATTAAGAAGAGTTGTTCCACAGTCAATTTTACATTTTTCCCTTTTACTCATTGTGATTTGTGTGATTATTATTTTAATTTTGACAAAAACATGCACAGCAAAACATTTTCCTACTCAACAACCTCTACATATATAATTCAGTGCCATTGATGACACTCTTCGTGTTGTATAACAATTATTGATAACCCTTTTCAAATTACTCCACCCCACTAATACAAACTCACTGTTTCTAAGCAAAAGCTCTTTCCCCTTCATTTCCTTTCTACTTTTTTAGTAGTTTTCTTGAAATAATACTCACATATCATATGCTTCCATAGTTAAATCATTTTATATACTACAGTAGATGGAGAGTTCTGTTGGCTCCCCCTCCTTTAGCTCAGCTAAAGGTAATTACCTTTGCTGGTAATTACCTGTTCCCAACACCTACCTGATTAGAAGCCCCCCTTTACCTATGGGCTCCATTCCTATAGCCTATTTCTACCCTGGAGTGCCAGTGTGGAGGTATGTAGCAAAAGAATTGTATATACATCACCACAGTTAATTCTAAATTTACTTTACCTACTTGTACTCAATGTTTGCTCCCCAAATCCCCTCACCTCATTCTCCACCTCCCCAAGTCCCATGCAAACCATTGCATCAGTTATTGTTTCTTTGCATCCACTCCTTCTGTGCTTCACAAACTGGGAAACTCCGTAGAAACAATAAAAAAAGAAAGAAACAAACAGCAAGGAAGAAATAATGATGATAATATAAAGATAAAAATAAAAAGCAAGAGAGAAAAGACCACCATGAGTATTTTCAAAGTCCGAGAAGAAATTTATGTCATGGGAAAGAAAGGAAATATTTGAGCCTAGAGAAAATTCAGGGTGGGTCAAGAGGAAGGTCAACTGACCAAGTGTGTTAGTCTGGGTAGACTAGCGAAACAAATTCATAGAGACTCATATGTGTATAAGAAAGACCTTTATATAAAAAGTATTTGTACATTAAGAAAGCATTCCAGTCCAGTTCAGATCAGTCCATAAGTCCAATCTCAGCCCACATGTCTGCTACTAATTTATAAAGTCCTCTTCAGACTCATGAAACACATTCAATAACTCCCAAATGAAAGAATATCACAGGCCAGTGGGTGGGAAGTCTTGTGGATCCAGCAGTGTTGTAAGCATCTCAGCGTTGGCCAGTGTCTCCATGTGGCTGCTCCAGCTCCCAGGGCATGGAGTCTATCAGTTGTAGTACCATGTGTCTTGTCAGTAGAGTGTCTCTCAGGGAGTGAGGAGAGAGAGAGAGAGAGAGAGAGAGAGAGAGAGAGAGAGAGAGAGTGAGAGAGAGAGTGAGTGTGTCTCCAACCTCCAAGGAAAAATACAGGAGTTCCCAGAATCCTCAGGAGAAAGTCATGCCCACATGGAGGCCTGATGGGCTATGATCTGATTGACAGGCTAGACTCCACCCCTTCACTCTGAATCCCCAATCAACACCAGATAATGTAACTACCACACCAAGTATTGTATTACTATGGTTTGAGCCACCATATTCAAGTTTACAATAATCTCTCTCGGATAGTAAAGTTGTTAGAATCCCTTGCCTGTGTCTAGAGGGGATCTGCCAGAGACATAATCTGCCTAGATCCTCTGCAGATGTATTTGGCACTCCCATTGCCTTCTATAAATTGTGTGTTCACAATTTAAGCTCAGGAATGGAGCAAATTTTACCAAGCTAATGGTAACCAAAATGAAGAAGAAAGAGGAGGAGAAGAAGAAGAAGAAGAAAAAGAAGAAGAAGAAGAAGAAGAAGAAAAAGAAGAAGAAGAAGGAAAGCAGGAGTGGCAATACTAACATCTAACAAGATAGGCCTCAAATAAGTGGCATAATGACAGACAGGAATGGACATTACATAATGATCAAAAGATTAAGAGACCAATAGCCATTGTAAACATATATGCATCCAATGAAAGATGCTCAAAATATATTAACCAAATATTCAAAGAGATGTTAAAAGAAATCAACAGATAGACACCAATACTAGACTTCAATACACCACTCTTAAGGGATGATATAGATCAATAGGGAAGAAACTCAATAAAGAAACTGGAGAGCTAAAAAACACAATTAAGGGCTGAGCCCCGGTGCCATAAGTGTTTGAGTGCAGGATTGCAGCCTGCAGGCCTGGCAGTTCAAATCCAGTGGCAGTTCTCAGGAACAGCACTGGGTAGCGCCCACGACCACCAGAGGCAGTGATGCCCCCCCCCCCCCCAAAAAAAAACCACAGTCAAACAACTTGATCTCTTAGATATTTAGTTTTCCAACCGATATAAAAAATACATATTCTTCTCCAATGCTCATATTCTAAAATAGAACATGTTAGACCATAAAGGAAACCACAACAAATCCAAACACATAGAGATTATTCAAACCATCTTCTCCTATCTCAGTGCCATAAAAAGGAAATTAACAACACAAAGAATAAAGGCATAAAAGACAGACATAGCGACTCAACAACACACTACTCAAATAAGACTAGGTATAAACCCAAATAAGAGATGGAATTAGGAGTTTTCTAGAAACAAGTGAGAATGATGGCACAGCATACTAAGACCAATAGAACACAGAAAAAGCAGTCATCAGAGATCATTTTATAGCAATTAAGGCATTCATAAAAAACAGAGGGCAGAATTCTTTTCAACACTTTAACACACTACCACCAACAGAACAGAGTCAACAGCATAAATGCTCCAACAACAGAATAAAATAAGTCATAAAAATTAGAACAGAAATAAATGTGTTGGAAAACTGGAAAAAACAGGAGAAAAAATCAATAAATCCAGAAGCTGGTTGTTTGAAAAGCTCAACAAAGTTGACAAACAGCTAGGAAAATGTACCAAAGAAAAAGAAAGAAGATTTATCTCGAATTAGAGATGAAACAGGTGGCATCACAACAGATTCAAAAGAAGTAAACAGAATAATTACACGTTATTATGAAAGACTGTATTTCAACAAATACAATAATCTAGATGACATACCCCAATACATAGAAATGCACCCACTTCCCAAATTAATGCAGATGGATATTTAGAAATCAAACAGACAAGGTTACCAAGAAACCCCCAATATAGACAGGGGCAGCAAACACTTCAACTCATTCTAGGATAACATCGATAATATAACCAGACAAAGACCCCACAAAGTTAGAAAACTACAGAGCTCTATCCCTTATAAACATAGATCCAAAAATTCTCAACAAAATTCTGATCAAAAGACTGCAACAACATGTCAAAAAAAATAATATATCATGATCAAGTGGGATTTCATAAGCAGAAATTAATTGGACTCCTGTATACTAGTAATGAGAGATCTGAAAAAGACCCCAAGAATACAATACCATTCACAAAAGCCACACAAAATTTGAAAAAACTTGGAATAAACCTAATGAAAGAAACAAAAGACCTGTATAGGGAAAACTACAGACCATTAACACAAAAAACAAAAGAGACCAACACAGTTGGAAGGTGTGGTAGTTATATAATTTGTTGTCAATTTGAGAGAATTACAAGTGAAGGGGTAGAGTCTATCCTGTCAATTATTTTATAGCCAGTGAGACCTCAGTGTGGGCATGGCCTTTCCCTAAGGATTCTGGGAATTCCTGTATTTATTCCTTGGAGGCAGGAAACATTCTCTGTGCTCACTCCCTGAGAGAGGCCTAACTGACAGGACACATGACACTTTTCTGATAGATCCTGTGCCCTGAGAACTGGAGGAGCCACATGGAGAGCCCTGATAGGGCTGAGAGCCTTCTGTCACTGTGTCCACAAGACTTTGCACCCACTGGCCTGTGATCTTCTTGCATTCAGTTGAATTGCATGTTTCATAAGTCTAAAGAGGATTTTATCAATTGATATTGGGCATATGGGCTAATATTGGGCTTATGGACTTGATCTGGACTGTTAGGATGTTTTCTCAATATTCAACTGCACTTGTATATAAAGCTCTTTCTTATACACATATGAGTGTCTCTAGGAATTTTCTTCTCTAGTCTACCCAGACTAACCTGGATAGTTCATGTTCATCCATAGCTACCAGCCATAATGAAGGAAGCACACAGAATGGTAGACAAAATCGGTATTTGGGACCTATTGAAAATAAAACGCTTAAGCCCAGAATCAGCAAAGAACTCCTTAAGAAGAAGGACAAAGTGGGAGAACTTTCTCTACCTGATTTTAACATGTATTATATACCCACAGTGGTCAAAACAGTGTGGTACTGGTATAACAACAGATAGATGAAGGGAAAAGATCTGAAGACCCAGAAATAAAAACTTCAGCATACAGACAACTTATTTTTGATAAGGGCCCCAAAAAGATCAAATGGGAAGCATCAGTAAATGGTGCTGAAAGAAAAAGGAGATGTACTGGCAGAAAAATGAGCCAAGACCCTAACCTCAGTCCATGCACAAGAATAAACTCAAGGTGGATTACAGGCCTTGAGGTAAAACCCCAAACAATTAGGGCCATTAATGAAGGAATTGGGAGAAACCTGAGGACCTCGACACAGAGAATGCATAGACTATCAGAAATAGGGAAGGATACAAATACAGAGGAGTCACAAATTGACAAGTGGGATATACTAAAGATAAATCATCTGTGTACATCAAAAGAATTCACCAAGAGAGCCCACATACTGGGAAAACATTTTTAGCAATAACACATCAGACAAAGGCCTTATTACTAAAATACTTTGTAAGCTTATAATAAGAAAAAAACCTGACTGTCCATTGAGGAGGTGGACCAAAGACCTGAACAAAAGTTTCACAGGGGCA
The DNA here is from genome assembly GCA_004026705.1 of Nesogale talazaci. Lineage (NCBI taxonomy): Eukaryota > Metazoa > Chordata > Mammalia > Afrosoricida > Tenrecidae > Nesogale > Nesogale talazaci. The sequence continues at coordinate 50,535 of PVJH01005422.1, read as the reverse complement.
GAAATCTGATTGACCAATAAACATATGAGAAAATGTTCCTGATCACTAGCCATAAGAGAAATGCAAATTAAAACAACTATAAGATAACACCTGATGCCCTCAAAGATAGCCCAATGCAAAAAAAATCAGAAAGCAACAAGTGTTGGAGGGGCTGTGGCGAGACAGTAACTCTTGTCCACTGCTGGTAGACCTGCAAGTATGTACAGCCACTATGGAAATAGATTTGGTGATTTCTAAAACAAATGGGGATTGAGCTACCATAAGACTCAGCAATCCCCCTACTGAAGAGGCAAGAAGAGGCAAGAAACAAACCACAACCAGACATCTGTGCTCCAATGTTCATCATGGCACAATTCACAATTGCAAGGATTGGAAACAACCCAAATTTCCATAAACAGATGAATGGATTAAAAAAACGGGTGGTACATACATACCATGGAGTACTACACATCGCTGAAAAGTAGTGATGAACCCATGAAGCATCTCACCACATAGGAAGAACTGGAGAAATTATGCTAAGTGAACTAAGCCAAGAGCAAAAGGACAAATATGATATGAGTCCCATGAGGGAAGCTTAAAAAATGCAAAAGGGACAAAAGGAAAAAGCTAATGTATACAAAAATCCCCGGGGTGAAATCAGGTAGTATGGCAGGGGCCAGTCCAAATCTAGGCCTATACATGATAGCCAACTAAAAAGGAGGGGTATGGGTGAGGGGAGAATATAGCAATGTGTAGCAGGGGAACAGGGCACTAACCTACCCAAGGGGAGGGTATTGTTTATATCTCCACAGGGAAAGAGGGACCAGACTTCAACCCCATGTTCTAGGATATCAGTGGAGTGTGAAGGCATGGAGCAGGGAGCCAGTGGAGTGGTCTGAGGGCCCCAATCTCAACTACATGGCCAGCCAACCCCCACCCCCTCCAGCAGAATTTATTTTAGAGGGCAGCACTGAAACTGCAACTTGGGGAGAGGGACATGTCTGACCAGAGCACACAGGAGCAAATGAAGGGGAAGAAACAGAGAGTGGAGTGCAACCTGGCCCATCAAGCCTTAAGGATGCTATCCCTGCTCCGAACAGCCAATGCACAGAGAGAACCATATGGTCGACCCCACTATGAGACGCGATGTCCCTTGCTGACTGATAACCCTACTGGAGACAGTGTCAGGATTGCACGTGGTCTGATTCCACCACACCAAGGCAAAAGACTAAGGGCATGCAGCAGAGCAGCGGGCCGAGCAGAGCATGGTCTTAAGGGAGTCCCAAGGATATGCTTTGGGATCAGGGCAGGGCACTCCATCGGACTCGACTGAAGAACACTCCTAGAGGTCAACAAGCATACCTTGAACTACTTACACGTTTTTCTTTTATTATTTTTTTATTTATATGTTTTTTCTGGACTTCTTTTTCGTTCTTGTCACTTTGTTTTCTTTTGTTGCTTCATTTTGCTATGTCTTGTTTCTTGTGTGTGCATATTATTATCTCTGCAGGTCTATCTAGATAAAATAGCCTTGATGAACAGTCTGGAGGAGAAAAGAACAGGGCCCATGGTTCCTGGGGAACAAAAGAAAGGGGAAGTAGGGGAAAGGAGTTGATATTGACCCATCCAAGGACAAGGGAATGACAAGTGATCCAAAATCAGTAGCAAGGAGGTTGTGAGAGGCCTGGTAGGGATTGATCAAGAGTAATGTAGTCAAGAGAAATTACTGGAACCCAAAGGAAGACTGAGCATGATAAAGAAATAGAGGAAAGAAATAAGAGGCAAGGGGCATTTATAGATGTCTAAATACAGGCATGTATATAGGTAAATATATATGATGATGGGGAAATAGATCTACATGCATATATTTATAGGTTTAGTATTAAGGCAGTAAATGGATATTGGGTCTCCCCTGGAGTATTTCCTCAATACAAGAACACTTTGTTCTATGAGATTGGCATTCCAGGATGCTCACGTTCCCTACATGATCACTGAAGAAAATAGGTGCATAAACAAATGTGGTGAAAAAAGCTGTTGGTGTCGACTATGAAAAGTTATAGCATCTGGGGTCTTAAAGACTTGAAGGTAAACAAGTGGCCACTTAGCTGAGAAGCAACAAAGCCCACATGAAAGGAACACACCAACCTGTGTGACTACAAAGTGTCGATGAGTTCAGGTATCAGGCATCAAAGAACTAAAAACTATATCACTGTAAATGGAGGGGAGTACAGATTGGGGACCCAAAGCCCATCTGTAGATAATGGGACATCTCCTTACAGAAGGGTCGTGGGGAAGAGAGGAGCCAGTCAGGGTGCAATGTGGCAATGATGAAACATACAACTTTCCTCTAGTTCTTCAATGCTTACTTCCCTTCACTATCATGATTCCAATTCTACCTTACAAACCCAGCTAGACTAGAGGATGTACGCTGGTCACATAAGGAATTGGAAACACAGGGGATTCAGGACAGATGAGCCCTTCAGAACCAGTGGAGACACCGGAGGGTGGAGGAAAGGTGGGATAGAAAGGGGAAACTGACAACAAGAAGAGGGTGAAGGGAAACATCAGAGACTGCAAGACATAACAAAATAATAATAATTTATAAATTTTGAAGGGTTCATGAGGGAGAGGAAAATGAAGCGCCAATACCAAGGGCTAAAGTAGAATGCAAATGTTTTGAGAATGATGAGGTCAGCAAATGGATTAATGTGCTAAACATGCAATGGATGGATGTATGGATTGTGATAAGAGTTGCATGAGCCCCCAAATAAAGTGATTAAAAAAAAAACAAATAAACCACAGACTGAACTGTCCACATTTTCCTATGGGAGTCATGTTGGCACAAAAAAGCAAGTACACCCCACTAGGTAAAGTAGACTTTACCTCAAACATGCCTGTAACCTCAGGTCTAAAGATGGAAATTACAAAAAAAATAAAAAGACGGAAATTACATGGTGTGTGAAGAAGTAGAAGACAGCTACATCAAGAATATTGAACTCTTACTAGGCCAACTAAGATTTACTACTTCAATGTTCTGCTTGCTATGTTGTGTATTGTTCTGGCAGACCTGTGGCTGATATTGTCAGTGAATATTATTGTAAATTTTGCCTGTCTACCAAATCCCATTATTTGTGCAAATAGCATCAAGTCAGGTAAGGATTTATTTCATATAAGTGAATAATCCAGGTATCTGTAATATGTCATTAACCTACACTTATTCAATATATTTTACTCAGTAGTGTTTTAAAAACTAGTGCCATCGGTTAATCAATGTCACTATAAACAGTCCTTATGCTTCAGGGAGATGATCAAGAATATTCCTACCCCAAATTAACAAGGATGGTTTTACACTGAGCCACAGGTAGATGAAAACGCAGATTCAAGAATGGTTTTGGAACTTGCACTCAATCCTACCTCCAATCTATGAGCAATTGGTTCTTATAAAATAGCCATGCTCAATATTCACCCTCATGCGAGAAACACAGAAGGTGTAGAAGCTATAACAAAGTGGTGAGGAAATTAGAATGGTACTCGGCTACCAGTGTTTGCAGTTTTGAAGGCTATTTGCAAACAAGCAGTCATCTAAATGACACCTGCGCTAAATACACACAGAAGAAGCACACCAACCTTTGTGATCCAAAGAGTGTAAATTATATAATACAAATCCAAAGGTGGTCATAGCATCAGAGCTTAAATTATGAGATTCTGGTTTGCTGAAGGCAGAGGATGACAGGGGAAGCCCCCAATACGGGAAGTACCCAAGGAATAACCCTCCAGTGATTACACTCTAACCTTAATTGGGGATACCTTGGTTATCAGAGTATATCGAAGAGACAATTAGCTCTGATTGACATCATAAATCTGATTTGAACAGTTAAATACTTGTCATTTGATCTCCCTTTGATACACTCTGGGCTTGATTTGATTTTTAATATTTTCCTCTGTGAGCATGTTTTTTGTTTGTCTGTTTTTTTCATATTGGGGTTTATCTCTGTTGTGTTTTCTCATTGTGGGTAGCCTCCTTGATTTTTATTACGTGTTTTTCTATGTTTTTCAGTAAGTGAAACCTGAGATATATTCATATATAGAGACACAACTAGAGCATGGGTTCCTGGGATTTATGGGAGGGAGACAGGGAGCAGGAGGAGCTGATATAAAGAGTTCAAGAAAGAAGAAAATGTTTTGAAACCAATTAAAGTAGCAAGTACAATTCTGCTTTATGGGATTGAATTATGGAGTAGTATGATGTCTGGCTTAGCTCCTAATGAAATTATTTGGAATAAAAGAAATCCACAGTGTGTGTTAGGCAGGGTTCTTTAGGGTAAAAAAGCCAGGACACACACACACACACACACACACAGAGAAGGAATATAACAGCTAATTAGTCCACACACCATTACAGAAAGCTCAGTTCAATTTGCTCTTGTGGAATATTCAGTTTATATACTGAAAGAACTTTAACTCACATGACTTACCAGTCCAAAGGTCAAGGAAGCACACAGTAGAGTCTTCCCTCAGGGAAGACTGGCAGAGTCTGTACATAAGCAGCAGAGAGCAGAGTGGGTCAACAACAATCAGTAGTTCAGGAGCTTAGTGAAGCAGGCACTGAGTTTGGTTTTGATTTTTACTTGAATTAATAATTTTAAATATATATGTAATTCAAGCAATAAATTAAATTTTACAAAGGGAAAAAAGAATTAGACAGCATCACAAAAGAGGAGAGTAATATAATTGTTGAAATAGCTAACTTAGTGAGGTTGAAGACAATTCCCTAGACTATAACTGATAAGAGAAACAATCAAAAAGGAACAAAGAAATCAAAAGAAAACCTGAGCGTTATATGGGACACTATTAAGTGGAACAACCTACATCTCATTGAGGTTCCAGAACATGTAGGGGGAAAATAACTGCAGTGAAAATAGTAAAAGAAATCATGGAAAAAACTCATCTAACATCATAAAAGAGGATAAAGTCAGTGTTCGAGAAGGTGGGCTCCAATAGGATAGGCTCCAAAAGAAAAATATGATGGAATAGTGTAGTCAAACTCTCCAATGTAAGTGAAAGAGGAGAATCCTTAGAGAAGCTAGAGAAAGAAAAAAAAACCAGTCACCTACAAAGGAAAAACAGTAAGAAACCATGGAGACAAGAAGACACCTATAGATTAGATGATGATAGTAAGATAGATAGATAATAGATAGAAAGATAGATAGATAGATAATAGATAGAAAGATAGATAGATAGGTAATAGATAGAAAGATAGATAGATAGATAATAGATAGAAAGATAGATAGATGATAGATAGATAGATAGATAGATAGATAGATAATAGATAGAAAGATAGATAGATAGATAATAGATAGAAAGATAGATAGATGAAACTATAAAGAAAAACAAAGAATCTTTTATCCAAAGGATTATCTGTAAAATATATGAGAGAAATAAGAGTGATGAAAGAGTAATGAAAGGAATTTGTAAAAACCAGGCTAGCGTTACAAAAAAATACCATAAGGAATACTTTTGACAGAAAAAGAACAATAGCACACAAACCTGACATAAAAGACAACATCACACAGAAATCAACATCCTTAAAATAGTATTAAAAACAGCACAGAAATATAAGAATCTCATGAAAACAATAAACAGCATGCACAAACACACACAGAGAGACAATACAATGACAGCAAACTCACATATATCAATAACGACAATGAATGTTAATGCATTAAATACACTAGTCAAGAGAAACAGAGTAGCAGATTGGTTAAGAAAACAAGATGAATCAATGTGCTGGCTACAAGATAGGCATCTAAGACAGAGATAAATATACACTAAAATTCAAAAGATGGGGATAATTTACCAAGGCAATGGTAATAATTTTTAAAAATCAGGAGTGTCAATATTAACTGCCAGTAAAAGAGATTTTGGGGGTGGGGGGAGACTAAAAAGATCACCAAATAATAATAAAGGGCAAGAAGGTATAACCATCATAAATATGTATGCACTTAATTTGATTAAGTCAAGTTCTTAGAGTTGAAGAGAAATAGATCATACAGCAATAAGTGTAGGAGATATCAATAAAACACTTTCAAGGAAAAATGGATTATTAGGAGAGGAACTCAATTAAGACATAGAATAACTAAATATTATGATTGATCAACACAACCTCCCAGACATATACAAAGTACACTGCCCAAATAAACCATATAGGAGGTCACAAAGCAAACCTTAACTTTTAAAATATCGAGATTCTACACTCCCTTTTTTTCAGAACATAATGCTATTAAGGGCTGAGCCCCGGTGGCGTAGTGGTTGTGCGCGGGACTGCGGCCCACTGCGACGGAGGTTCAATTCCAGCAGTGGGACTGGGCCTCCTACTCCCACCGCCGGAGAGCAGTGATGCCCCCCCCCCCCCCCATAATGCTATTAAACCAGAAATAACAATAGAAAGAGCAAAGTCAAAGAATCAGATGAATGGAAGTGAAATAACATATCACTTTAAGATGATTAATAGACGAAATAAGAGATAGGCTTTAAAATTTTCTTGAAACAAAGAAGAATGAAAAGATAGCATAGAAAACATTTGGGACATAGTTGAAGCAGTTGTCAGAGGGTAATTTATAGCAATCAAAGTACACATGAAAAGAGCAAAGAAAACCCAAATCAACATCTTAACCCAGTATCTTCAACAACTACAACAAGGGTAACAAGATTAACCTTCAACCATGAAGACATAGCCTGCTTTAGTAATTTGCAAGTGATGCCATGAGGTAAGGCCTCCTTTGTCAAAGTAATTTTTATGATGGACAAATATGTGATGACATATATGTAGTTCAATAGTATTAGGCAGTGACACTACTTCATTGCTTTAGAGACTGAGTTAAAAGTTTAAGTGAGAGCAGAAACTTGCCTTTGTCTTGGTGTTTTTTCTTATAGTAGTAGTCTCATACAATATTTGAATAACTTCTGTTAAAATTTCCACTCTAACCATAACTTTCTTAGGTGATCTTTGTTAGAGTAGTTGATGGTGTTAGCTAGGCACTGTTTTGTTTTTCTCTGTTCAGGGTTGTGAACACTGATGCTTGTCTTGCATTAATCTATCAGATTTTTTTCTGTATGCCTTTGGATTTTCATCATTTCTTTCCTTTAGACTGGAAGAGATGATGGTTGTATCTTTTGTGACATTCGATAATCTGTGTCAATTTCAGCCCTGGGAGTGTAGGGGTGGAGTCTAGCCTATCAATCTAGAGATAACCAATGAGGCCTCTGTGTGGACCTGGCTTTCTCCTGAGAATACTGGGAAGTCTTGTGGTATTTCCCAATTGGAGGAGAGAGGTTTGACTCAGTCTCTTGGAGACGTCTACCAACAAGATAATATGGCAGCTTGATATAGACCCTGAATCCTGGAGACTGGAGGAGCTGGAGGAGAAACCACAGGGGCTTACCCTGATGGAACCAGCTCTCTGGGGCCAGATAAGCCATGTGAAGTGCTGAGATGCTTGGGAGGCCACAGGGAGACTCCTGCCAGTGCCAGGATGCTTCTACTGCCACTGGATACACAAGACTCTGCATCCATTGGCCTGTGATTGTCCTGGTGTCATTGCACGTGCTTGGTGAGTTGGAAGGAGACTTTATATATAGACTGGTATTAGACATATGGGATAATATCGGACTTATGACCTTGGACTTGACTGGGTTGGGATGCTTTCTCAATGTTCCATTCCTCTTATATATAAATCTTTTCCTTATTACATGTGTATTCATGAATTTGTTTCTCTAGTCTGCCTGGACTAACATATCTTATATGACCATTCATGACCTTTAATATACCAATAAGTACTCACCTAAGTGAGATACAGAATATTGTCTTTGTGAATTGTGTTGTGCCAATAGGCTTTACTGTCCCTTGAGATTATGTCCCTCATCTTCTCGGCCAAGTGACTTATAATCAAGATGTTTGGTTATGCTTAAAAATATTCATAATTTTGTTTCCTGTATGCTCTGTCACATTTACAGGACAACTTTAATCATTCCTCTGTTTATTGGAATGGTGCTTATTAGTCCAGTTATAAGAATTTTGATTATTTTCTTATCAATCAGTGCTTCAAGTCCTTTTCACATTCAGCAAGAAAAGTTGCTTTAGTTACATGTCATAAATGAGTCTCTTTTTCTAATACTGATGTTGAGTTCTTCATCTTATAGTTCAGCTTCTCCATTTTTTTTGTTTGCTTGTTTTTGTTCAGCCTATAAGTCCAATAAGTATGATGAGAGGATGCCATTCTGACACACCTTTCTTGATTTTAAACTCTGCAGTATCTACTTTTTTTGTACAGGTCATGTATAAACACAATGAAATGTTCTGGAATTCTCATTTTTTCACAGTGTGATTCAATTTTTTTATGGGACAATCAAATAAATTTTCAGTCAACAAAACACAGTGAATACCTTTTTGGTATTCTCTTCTTTCAGTCAAGATTCATTTAACATTAGCAATAACATTCCTCATTTTACATCCTAGTCTGAATCCAAATAGAATTTCTGGCAGTTCCTATTATTGTACTGCTGCAATTGTTTTAGAAATGTCTTCAGAAAAAATTTACTTACATGTGGTATGAATAATATATATTGTTAGATAATTTCTTCATATCTTTTTTGGAATGGGGACCAATATGTACCTCTTTCAGTAGGCTTGCCAATTAATTGTATTCCAAATTCCTTGGTATAGGCAACTAAGCACCTTATTATAGCATATAATTATTGAAATATTCCAATTAATACTTTTTTAATTCCTGAAGTCTTGTTTTTGCCAATACCTTCAGCGTGGCTTAGAATTTGCCCTCTAGTTTTATCAGTTCTTGATCACAAATTACCTCCTGAAATGGTTGAATGTCGATCAATTTTTTTTAGCTCACTGACTGTATGTATTCTTTTGATCTTACTTTGTTGACACCTGTATCATTCCATATTTGGCCCAAGAATTCTTCAATATTACAACTCTAGGCTTCGTTTTTTCTTTCTTTCTTTGCTTCTTTCAACTTGAGGTAAAACAAGCAGGTTCTTCTCCTTTAGTTTTGTAACTCTAGGCCTAAGTAATTAAAATATTTTGCCTTCTCAACTTCCCTTTTGAAATCTTCTAGTCAGTTCTTTTACTTTGTCATTACTTCTATTTGTTCTGCTTACTCCAAGAACAAATTTCAGAATTTCTACTGGCAGCTCTTTTGGTCCTTTTTCCTTTCCTGTTATTTTAATGACTTTTTCCTTTTTCATGTATGATGTCCTTGATAGTGTTCCATACATTGTCTGATCTTTAATCATTAGGGTATTATATCAAGTATACACTCTTAAAATAATTTACATCTCTTGTCACAATCCACACATTCCTCCAATGTGTCAAGCACATGTGCACATATGCTGCCATCATCATTTTCAAAGCATTCTCTTCCCACATGAACCCCTGATATCAGCTCCCCATTTCTTTCACTTTTCTCTCCTGCGACCCTCCCTCACAAACTGTTGATAAGGTTACAGGTTATATTTCCATATATATATATATGTGTGTGTGTGTGTGTGTGTGTATGTATTTTAACCCTAATCCTAGCCCTAGCCCTAACCCTAATATTTTTTCCATATAGTATGTTATCCTCCATTGCCCGTCACCAACTGTTCTGTTATTTGTCACCCTGTGAGGGGGTTCTATTTTTATCCTTGTGATCTATTTCCCCTTTCTATTCCCACCCTCCTCTAATCCTCCTAGTATCTCTACTCTCCTTGTTGATGCTGAAAGGTTTATCTGTCCGAGATTCCCTGTGCTGTGGGCTCTTATCTGTAGCAGTGTGCATGCTATGGTCTAATCCAATTTGTAAGGTAGAATTGAAGTCATGAGAGTGGGGGTGAAGGAAGCGCCAAAGAACTAGAGGAAAGTTGTGTTTCATTGGTTGTACAGTGCACCCTGACTCGCTCATCTCTTCCCTTGTGATTCTTCTGTGAGGCGATGTTCAATTGTCTACAGAGGGGCACTGATTGGGTCTCCAGTTCATGTCCCCTCCCATTCACCTTGGGTATGGTTTTATTCTGGGTCTTAGATGCCTGATACTTGATCCCATTGACACCATGTGATCACACAGGCTGTGCTTCTTTAACAAGAAGGACTTTGTTCCTTCTGAGCTAGATAGATGCTATTTTATTTTCAAACTTTTAAGACCCCAGACACTATATCTTTTGATAGATGGACACCATAAGCTTTCTTCACCACATTTGCTTATGCACCCATTTTGTCTTCAGCTATTTTGTCAGGAAATTGAGCATCATAGTGTGCCAAATTGTTAGAACAAAGTGTTCTGTTGTTAAGGTAGTACTTACGTTGAGGCCCAGTGTCCATCTGCAACCTTAATTCTTAATATATAGATATGAGTACCTAGTTCTCCTCTTATATATCTACTTACATATGTACATACCTGTATTTAAGCCTCTATAAATGTCCTTTGCTCCTGTTTTTTTCTATTTCCTTTTTACTTCTCTCTTACCTCACCATCACATTCAGCCTTCATTTGGGTCTAGTAATTCCTTGCTGCTATATAATTCCTGTTGGAGCCCCATTAGGCATCCTGTGACTTTCTTTTCATTGATTTTAGTTCACTGGTTGTTCCCTGGTCGATTTCTCCCACATCCCTTTCTCCTATATCCCCCTGGAACCATTGATCCTGTTCTGTCATCTTCTAATTGTTTATCCTGTCTATCTTATCTAGATAGATCTGCAGATACATGAATAAGTGAAAAAACCAGGCCAAGCCAACTAAAACAACAGAGGAAGTCAAAAGCAACAAAGCAATAAAAACAGTAGCACAAAGCAAGAAGAAAATAACAATAACAAAAAGAAAACATCTGACAAAAAAGAAAACACCTACAAATCGTTCAAGGTCTGTTTGTTGGCCTTTAGGAGTGTTTTCCAATTGAGTCTGATGGGGTGCCACATACTGTCTCCTGTCTACTTTTGGTATTCCCCAGAGATTTCATCATTTTGCTCCTCCTGCTGCTCTGCTGCATGTCCTCAGAGTCCCAGTGCTGTCCCGCACAGCATGATGGTTCAGTAAGGGACGCCATGTCCCATCGTGGGACTAGCCCTATGGTCCTCCATTGCATGTATTGTTTGCTCCAAACAAAATCATCATCCTTGTGACTTGGTGGGCCAGGATATCCTCTCCTCCCTCTCCATTCTTTGGCATTTATCCCATGTGCTGTAATCCTATGCATCCCTCTCCCCAAGCTGTAGCCTGAGGGCTGTCCTCTGAAGTGCATTCTTCTGAGAGGTAGTGGGTGTCCACATAATCAGGTTCCTAGTACGTGCCTGTGTTAGTCAGGGTAGACTAGAAAAAACAAATGCATAGACACACATACAAGAGGAATGGAACTTTGAGAAAATATCCCAACCCAGTCCAGTCCAAAGTCATAAATCCAACAGTAGCTCATATGTCTGATACCAGTCTATAAAGTCTCCTTCTGACTTATGAAGTACATGCAGTTGAAGCATCCCAGGGCTGGCAGGGGTCTCCCCATGGCTCCTTGATTCCAGTGCTCAGGGTCCATTAACAGCATCCAGTGGTGGTAGAAGCAACTCAACTCTGGCAGCAGTCTCCACGTAGTTTCTCTAGCTTCAGAGGTCTGGTTCCATCAGGGTAAGGCCGTGTGGCTCCTCCTCCGACTTTTCCAGTTCCTTGGACGATGTCATCTTGTCTTGTCAGTAGTTCATCGTCTTGGAGACTGAGAGTCAAGTCTCTCTTCTCCACCAGAGAAATACCATGAGACTTCCCAGAATTCTCAGAAGAAAGCCATGCCCACACAGAGCCTTCATTGACTACTCATTGGCTATCTCTAGATTAACAGAGTAGACTCCACCCCTACATCCCAATCATGAAATTGACATCACGGTACATGACCGCCACAATGCCGGTATATTGAATTCACATCTTGGTGCATCAGATCAAAACCTGGTCTCTGTTGGGTGGATTAGTGCCCTGCTCACCCCCATCCCTGTTTTTTTTTTCTTTCTTTCACTTCCCCCACCTTATTTAGTTGAATGTTGCTTGTATCTCTGAATTGGTTTTTGCCCCTGTCATAGTTGTTAAACCTATGCCCCATTTTTAAAATAAGTTTACTTCAATAGATTCATGTTGTATTTGTCCTTTTGTGCTTGACTTATGTCACGTAGCATGATTTCCTCTAGTTTTTCCCATGCAGCGATGTGCTTCAAGCATTCATCACTGCATTTTAGGGATGCTCCATTGTATGCACGTACCACAGTTTTTTGATCCATTCATCTGTTGATGGAAATTTGGGTTGTTTCCAATTTCTTGCAATTGTGAACTGTGCTGTGATGAACTTTGGAGCACAGATGTCTGGCTGTGGTTTGTTTCTTGTGTCTTCTGGGTATACACTTAGTACTGGCATTGCTTGGTTATATGGTAGCTCAATCTTGATCTGTTTTAGATATTGCCAAATCAATTTCCATAAAGGCTGTACATATCTACAGGTCCACCAGAAGTGGATGAGCATTTCTATCTCTCCACAGCTCCTCCAACACTTGTCAATTTCTGACTTTTAAAATGTGGTTATCTTTGTGGGTGTTAGGTGGCATCTCATAGTCATTTTAATTTACATTTCTCTTATGGCTAATGATCAGGAACATTTTCTCATTTGTTCATTGTCCATTCACATTTTTGTCCCTGTGAAACATCTGATCAGGTTTTTTGCCCACCTCCTCAGTGGACAATTAGGTTTTTTTTTCTTATTGTAAGCGTGCAAAGTATTATAGATTTTAGTAATAAGACCTTTGTCTGATGTGTTATTGCTAAAGATGGATTCCTAGTCTGTGGAGTTCCTTATTACTCTCTTGGTGAATTCTTTTGATACACGCAGGTGATTTATCTTCAGTATATCCCACCTGTCAATTTGTGACTCCTCTATATTTGTATCCTTCCCTATTTCCGATAGCCTATATATTCCTTGTGCCAAGGTTCTCAGGCTGGTCCCAATTTCATCATTAATGACCCTAATTGTCTGGGGTTACCTCAAGGTCTGCGATCCACCTTGAGTTTATTCTTCTGAATGGAGTGAGATAAGGATCTTGCTTACTTTTTTGCTGGTAGATATCCCCTCCCTTTTTTAGCACCACTCATTGAAGAGGGGATCTGCTTCCCATTTGATATTTTGGGGGCCCTTATCAAAAATTAGTTGTTTATATCCAGATATTTTAATTTCTGGGTTTTCAGCTCTTTTCCATGGTCTGATTATCTGTTGTTATAACAGTACTGTTTTGACAACTCTGACTGTATAATATATGCTAAAATCAGGTTGAAGCCCTTCCCACTTTGCCCTTCTTCTTGAAGGATGGTAATCATTTTTTTCCATATGAAGTTGGTAATCAGTTTTTCCAACTGTTTGAAGAAAGACGATGGCATATGTATTGGGATAGCAATACATTTATGTGGTGTCTTGGGCAGAACTGATATCTTTACTATATTAAGTCTTTAAATCCATAAGCATGGGATATTCTTCCATTTGTTGAGGTCACACTTTGTTTCTTGTAACAGTGTCCTGTAGTTTTCCTCGTACAAATATTTTGTTTTTTTAAGTCAGGTATATATTCTGAATATTTCTATTTGTGCTTTCTTATTATAAAGGGCATTACCTGTTTAATTGCCTCTCCTGTGATCCTCTCTGATGTGTATAGTAGTTGGATAGACTCCTGTTTGTTGATCGTGTAGCCTGCCACTCTGCCATATTGCTCTATAACCTCTGACGCTCCACTTGTGGCGTTTGGGGGATTTTTGATGTACAAAATCATATTGTCTGCAAATAATGATAGTTTTGCTTCTTCATTCCCCAGACGAATACCTTTGAGTGTCCTGATTTGGGAACTTTCACTCTGACCCCAAGAGGTGGAGATCCAGCTTATCAGAGAGGTTGCTTTCTTCTCAGCCAACTGGAACTGAATTTACCCCCTGCACTATGACTATTCGCTTAGTTTCTGACACATTGTGACCTGACTCTGGTAAATTTCTTAATTTCTTTTTAAAATTGCTGCATATCTATGGCTACCCGCTGACCATGACCCCCAGGCTATGAGCTGAAGGCAACTAACAGCACAGGGAGCTCTGGTGTGGGATCCCATGACTAGCTTTCAGAGGTTCTCCTCAGCCTGGGATTATGTCTCCTTTAGGGCCTCAGCCTATGGAAATCACTACTTGCTGTCAATCTAGGGCGCAGTAGTTACTCAGCAGGAACCCACAAGCCCAGCATGTGGAACAAAGAGCGATTTAGTGCATTTCTGATTCATTTTGTGAGTGGAAATAATTTTTTAAAAAAAGGAGTTCTGGACAGACCCTAGACCCTGATTCTAATTTCAGGACTTTGCCTTCCAGTCTTCTTCACCATAACTCCCAATATTCTGGTTTGGAAGCAGGAGCTCCCAGAGGGTGAATCTAACTAGATGCCACCTTCTCCTGTCTCCTCCAGATATGTTCTGGCCTCTAAATCCAGATTGCATGCGTCTGGATGGGAGCGTGAAAGCAAGGGTTGAACACCCCCACAAGGTCAAAGACAAGTCAGAACAAAAGGCACAAGATAGGACAACCCAAACCGGGAAGTGACCTGATGCTCCAGGTGCAAAGGAAGGCACAAGAGGTTGACAAGCAATCCTCGAAATGGCCAGACCCCATCTATTGATGGCCGTACACTCCGGACACTCTTTACCTCCCCTTTAAAAGCCCACATCCCTGGCTGCTGAGTGCCACTTCTCTGACCGCGTGGCCCAAGTCATGGAGCCTTGTCCAGGAGTTTTCCTCTCATAAAGCTATTACTGTTTCTACTCTCCTTTGTCCTAGCAGTTATGTTTGTCCGTCTCCTTGTGCCTGTTTACTTTATTCTGTGTCTCCTCATGCCTCAGTTTATATTATAGCATGCACACTTGTGAACTTTTAAAAATCTAAGCCCCAACTTGAAGTTACATGTGAGTAATGAATGATCTGCTACTGGGTCAGTCCTTGGAGTTAATGTTGTTAGGTGTCATCAAGTAGGTTGTGATCTATAACAACCTACGGATACCATGACAAAACACTGCCCTGTCCTGTGCCATCTTCACAATGATTCTGTCAGTTTGTCACACAGTGGTGGCTTATGTGGTGCTGTGATACTGGAAGCTATATCACTTCATTTCAAATGTCAGCAGGTTCACCCAAAGTGAACTAGTTTCAGTGGAACTTCAAGACTAAGAATAGTCATCAAAGAAGGAATTAACCACCCACATCAGAGAAAGTTGTTGCTGAAAACTTTATGCATAGCCTCTAAGCACTGTCAGATACTGCCTTTATTATCTGACTAATGATAGAAATTTCTCCACTATCTTTCCCACTGATGTAGTTGATTTGATACCTGGATATTCCTTCTGGTGAGATCCATGTGTATAGTAAATGTATATATTGTTAAAAAGGATTTTCCAGTGGACAAATAATTGATTTTATGAAATTCTATTACATGATCTCCTGCATCATCTGTATCACCAAGTCCATATTTTTCTCTGCAGGTCCTTCTTTGTGTCCAACTTAGTCATTCCAATCGACCATACTTAAATGATGTATCCTTTTTTGCATGTCTGATAAATTTGAGACTGTAGACGCTGGTAGAAATGGTCTGTTTCTTCATATTTGGCAATACAGGTTGGCGTTTACATTTGAATAATAGTCATATGAAGAAGTCTTCCCTGTAGACACATGTAAGTTATCCTAGCACTGATAGTGCTGTATTTCAGGATAGATATTGCAATATTCTCTTGACAATGAGTCAACACCTCTCCTCTTCAGTTTATTCTTCCCAGCATGTAATATCTAGTGTAGGGTACACACACATATATATATATACACATATACATATATACACATACATACAGAGTACATGTCACAGAAGATTTGTAGAATGTGAGAACTAATTTTGTTGCACTTTGCCAGAACATTCCTATTGAAAAGTTAGCTCTTACCCTTTATGAAATGTCTGCATAATGCATTTTTCTCATCTTTTCTCCTTTGCTCCTCCCTTCACACACCCACATTGCTATGTGATAGAGGAGACAGTTGCTGAAGATGAGAGTCAAAGGTGTTAGGTCAACAGAGTGTTTGGTGGTTATTGGAGGAGAGTTTCTTGAGATCAAGACTGAGCTGTATAATGGGGTGTGTCTGGGAGGTGTGAATAAGAAATTGTCTCCAAGAAAAACATGGGCATAGGGAAGATAATAAATTTTGTGAAGAGAGAAGCAAAAGAAAAGATGTCACCCTGCTGAACAAATCTCTGAACCTTCTTTGTTCGCTTCTTTCTGGAGTGACATTATCTTCTGACCACGCTTCACACCAGCTGGGGAGCCAAGTGCATGCTTTCCCTGCCATGGTCTAAGCATCCAAATCAGAATGTAACCATGTCTGAAAGGTTGTTTCATTTTACTGACTCCCATCGGATAAAAATTTTGTGAAGAGCAAGTAATAGACTATGAAGCTTAACTTCCAGATGGAGGAATATACTGTATGTCGGCCAGCAAAACATGCCCTCCAACATCATATTATGGTAATTCTCCTCTGACTTAGGTAGGTGATTTGACACAGTTTAATGTGATGTGACTATAAAACATCAAAGCAAACTAGCCTGGGGGAGGGGACTACCACCCAGGCTTCTGATCCTATGGGGGAGGATAGTCCCAAATGAGCTGCCCCAAACAACTTGAAGGTCCAAGGAACCATTTCTGCTGACTTAGTGTTTTGTATGCAAAGCATCTCATCCCAACCTGTAGGTCAAGCATCATTATTACCCACATTTTAGTGTAGAGGAGGTGTGAGGCCTCAGAGTCTGTTACTTTATTAAGTCATATGTCCCTTTGAGAGTCTGAACAAAAACAAGGGTGTTACTCAGTGAATTATTATGGAAGTTTGAGTTATCTGGTATGGAGAACTAGCTGGATCAAGGAACTCCCCTTCCCCTGCGGCAGGAGTGGATCTGAACTGGGCTCAATTCCCCAAGCCCTGGACAGTTGTTGTTTGTAGACACTCCCCTCAGCTGACCACTGAGCTCAGACTATCTGCTGCCTGAGCCCCACATGTTTATTCCCAGTATAAAGTTGCTTCAATCCTTACACAAACTGGGTGCCTCTGTTGCTCCAACGGTGTGTCTCTGCAAACAGAACATGTTCTCTTGCTGAAGTCTTGCTTCAAATTCCCTAGCAGAGACAATTTAGCTGACACCTCCCCCTATATAACAAAGACAAATCCAAATCTTTTATTTCAACTCCCTACTTTTTACTTTGTCCAACCTTTTCTCATAGGCATGCTCACCTTCACTCGATTTTAGTTGATATTGGGCAATGAATTGCATGTAGTCCCTGGGTGGCCTTAATGGTTAAGGGGTTGACTGCTAGCCCCAAGGTTGTTGGTTTGAATCTAATCAGAGGCTTCTTGAAAAACATACCTGAGGATCTGCTTCTGAAAGGTCACAGGTTTGAACACCCTGTGAACTTGTTTACTCTGTACAGGTATACTGAAGGTCACCAGGAATCAAAATTAACTTGATAGCAACTGTCAAGAAAGGTCTACCCAGCTGCGCAGAATTCAACCTGGTCTTGGAATGTGGCATGAAATAGTGTTCTAACTTACAAATGGATTTGTTCTTACAGGTCTGCATCCTGAGAAAGTGTCTGCAGAAACAGAAACATGAAATCATCATTTTCTTTTCTAAGCTGTTCTCAATTGACAGTTGTTTTTATATGTCTAGGTAAAACTATGTTTACATAATTGGGATAGTTATTGCTTTGCATTTGAATAGTCTGTTTGAAGCACATTTTCAATAACTGGTCCCAAAGTGAGCCTTTGTAGATAACTCCCATCATAAAACTCTTTATATGTCTGATCTGTAGCAGGTACGTGAAGTTACTTAGCTCCCTGCAGATGGAATTGCTGTCCTTATCCACATGGTCTAAGTTGATCAGACCCAAGCCATGGCTGGGCCGTGAATATAGAAGACCTTAGAACAGCTGATGTCTTTGAGTTCTGGTGCTGGTACAGAATATTGAATATACCATGGACCACCAGAAGAATGAATCAATTTGCCCTGAAAAAAGTATAGCCAGAATGATCCTTAGAAGTGAACATGGGGAGTCTTGGTCTTAGGTACATTGGACATCTTATTAGGATGAATCAATCCCTGGAAAAAGACATCAT
Organism: Nesogale talazaci; assembly: GCA_004026705.1. Lineage (NCBI taxonomy): Eukaryota > Metazoa > Chordata > Mammalia > Afrosoricida > Tenrecidae > Nesogale > Nesogale talazaci. Next base: position 32,311 of record PVJH01005422.1, on the reverse strand, counting down.
GTTTGACAAAGCAGAATCAATCAAAAGGAGGAGATGACTCAAAAGCATGGATTTACTGCTGTAGTGGAAAATGGAAATCATAGATCATAATGACTGTGAGAAAGTCACATAATCAGATAAGGATTCATTCTATTGCTTATAGGATTGTTATGCGTCTGAACTGACTTGACCACATCTGGCCACATGAAAGACACACAGGCATAGTACAGAAATAGAAGCTGAAGCTATACACATAAAGCACTGCTTCAAAATGCCATGATTGGTCTCAGAAAAAAAGAAAACTTCCTTACCAGTGGAATTCAGTCAGATTATCACTTGACCAGACACCTTTAAGATGACCAGAAAAATTAGATTGGGGTGGAAATATTAATGACAATAACAGTATTTTTACTATTTGAGACCTTTCTTTATGTCCAACATGATGTTAAAGCTGATCAACACCCTGTCACTTAATTCTTACAAAAACCCCTGGAAGCAGGTCAGTTCGCCACACTTTGCAAATAAGGACACTGGAGTATGAAGGTTGCTCTGAACATGTTCAGAGTATTTGTTGCAGAAATACGTTTGAATCCAGCCCTTTCTGATTCTACAAGTGTTTACTCACAACAGGTAGTCTTTTTGTAGTTCTAGGAAGAGCCCTGGCCTTAGAGAGCTGAGCTTTGGACTGCAAACCATAAACTCAATAGTTTGAATCCCTCTGGCCACTCCATGGAGGAAATGGGAGTCTTTCTGCTGGGGACAGATTTACCAGGTCACAAATCCCCGGAGTCAGTTCTGCTTTGCTCTCTAAGGGCGCTGTGAGTCGCAATGGACTTGGTGGCTGTGGGTGGTTAGTGGTAGAGGGTCACTAACATCCTTTCTTAAGAAGAGTCTAGTGGCATTTTACAGGTAATTGCCTCGGATTCAATCATTCAATAAGTCAGACCCATTTCGTGTCATGACATTGGATGCAATCCACTCAACGAAGCCGCACTACGTCTTCCGTGCGTGCTCTCCTTCCACAGGCTTCCTGCCAGGCCCCTTCTTGCCACCGGAGCTTTGGTTTTTCATACTGGAGGTTCCTTTGATTTTACAGGGGTGATTGTACTGATGGGCACCTTCTTCCCAATCTACCCTGGTGCAAGTGTTCATTTTTCAGGCCTGTATGCTTTGGCCTGAAAGTTGACCGCCGAAGCTGGGTTCACTTTCAGGCCTAAAGGGCAGCCAAGGGCTGCTTTCTCTGTACAACAGATTGACGTTCTTCTAAAATTTTGCCCTGACCTCTGCTCAACCTTTGACCTGGTTTAGGGCTGTGCACAGAAGCAGGATCAGAGTCCTTACTTTTCGCCTTGCAGATTGAACCCTTATTTTTGTCAAAGTGGCTCCCACCTGTCTAGGCAGGTTCCTTTTCTTGAGTTTCATGTGTGTCAGAATAGACTATTCCCCATGAAGAGTTTCAACGACCGATTTTTCAGAAATCAATGGAAGGCCTGGTCCTATTTGGAATTCCAGCTTCCAACTGTTCAACCGCTAAACTCTTTTCCACCATCACCACCACCAACCCCTCTCAGGTCTCCCCATCCCTCTACTGGCAAATCAATATAAACAATGACAGGCAACGTTGGACCTCCTGTTAGGAAGAATGGCCTGGTGGGAATAATGTTCTATCACACAGGGGAGGCTTATTCTATGTCAGCAAGAGGCAGAAGTTCATGGAAGTAGAATGTAGTTTCTTTGGGGAAAAGTTTGCCAAGTGGTGTCTATGCTATCCATGAGTCATAGGTGTACTAAGATATTGAACTCTTCACTGCCAGAGCAACTAGATAGGGCCCTGAACTCAGAAACCTCATTGGCCTTTGGCTGCACACAAACAACCCCTTTTGGATGACCCCCCCCCCAGCCCCAGCCAGGTATCATTTTGTTCATGTCCAGTAAGATGGAAAAGTTAGGAAAGTCATACTTAGAATATTTTGTAGGAGGAAATCACCTCCCAGAAATCTCTCCTGGTTAAAGTTGAGATACAAAGTCTGTTAGGAAAACTTTCATGCAGAGGCAGCTCTTTAATTAGTTACTAGAAAGTTCCTCTCTTGACCTGGGAGCAGTCCATTTGGGGTCCACAGATTTCAAGATTGTCTACAGTTGATAAGGTTGATAAGCATTCAGTCCAGCTCCCTGTAATTCATAGATGAGGAGACTGAGGCCAAAGTAGTCACTCCATGGGCTGTTCATTAGAACTCTCAGATACAAGCTGGATAACAGAAAGAAGCAAAAAAGAAATACCTAAGATTCTGTGGGGTGAGAGAGTGGGTAGGGAGCCTGCATGCAGCAGGGATAACACTAACAGTCTTGAGTGAGATGAAGGGAATCTTCATGGTTGAAGAATAAGGGGCTACAGTGATCATTGGGGGCCCCCAAGCTCCTGATAGCCTAGCAGAGCCTTAGCCTGGTGCCTCATAGCCAGGGTATATGAATTATTGAAACATCAGAGTCTAAGATGCTATTCTCACTAATTTGGTCTTTTAGCAATAGCCCCAAAAATGCCACTGGATGTCAAGAGGAGATTCATGATGACACTTAAGTTGGCAAAGGCTCCCATTTTAAAACTACAGCCATAACACATTACCCATGCCATGCTGAGCTCACATTTAATTTTGACAGAGGACAAATAGGAGGTGGTGAGAAAGTGTTTTTTCTCCCCCCTTTGCCACTGGAGAGGAGAAGTGTTGGGCCATATTGTTTTTGACATGATACCTCAATTAGGCCTTAAAGAATAGGTAGTACATGCTTAATGAAATAGGAGATGCTACACAGATCCGGGGAGGATTCAGCAGCCTGGTTTGAGGTTTAAGTTTGATGTTCTCCCACCAGGGACCCACCAGTCACAATAATTACATTGCTGTCTTCTCATAATATGATTTATTTAGATGTTGCTTTATGAATTAATTCCCTCTAATTGCTGCTCCTCTCACTGTAAATCAAGGTTTCTTGCTTTCTGTAGTACGGCGAACATGATCCTACAGTGCAGTAATTAGTCCAATTAGGAAGCAAGGCAGATGTGGAAAACCAATTAGTTTCAGGAATATGTCTGTGCCTATGTATTCCTAGTACTGTTCAATTGAAATTTAATAGCAACTTAATAAAACATTGTTTTATTCATAAACCATCTCCTCCTTTGGAGCTCCCATTTGTTTGTTTATTTGTTCATTTCTAAAGGAGCCAGCACTGACTTGCTTCATGCTTGGTGAGCCTCTCCATGCAGAGAAAATTATTAATTTCTCCCAGTGGTAAAAGTGAAAGGATCCTTGTTTGCAGAGGGAGGTAGAGGCCCTGTTTCAGGGAAAAGATGAGATCTGGGTATCTTTCCCCTCTTGATTGTAAATGTGTCACCCTTGATCTAGGGAATTACCCCAGAATGCAGCATGATGACATTTTGCACAGCTCTACTCCCAACATGCATGCACACTCACATACACACAAAACACACAGTTGACTATATCTTACTTGTACACACATGCGTGTCCATCTACAGGGAATGAATACATATGGCATGCATCCCTGAGTTCAAGCACCCACATTCATACACATGTGTAACACATTTATGATCCATTACAGACTCAAGCACACAAACTTACCCGCACTTGTGCACAGACATAAACACACCATCGCTCAAGGTAGCCCGGTGTCCAAGCTTCCTCCTGTAGCCTACAATCCTCATCGGGGCTTCTGCTGCCTGAGTCAGGGACGACTCAGGGGACATCTTACTTTTGAAGAGTCATTCAAATGGGAAATTGTAATAAAAAGAAATATTACATTTTTGAGTCCAAAATGTAGTCATCTGTTTCTCAGGATTAACCCACAAATTGCCAACAAAGCAAACGAGTTTCACCATGCAAACAATTTGTGCTCACACTCCAAAGGAGGCCCCATGCTGGTTACCACCAAATCCGATGCCAAAGAAAACCCAAACCATGTCATGAACTTGACAGAGAGGGTAGCATTCGGGGGCGGGGTGGGGGGAGGTGAAGGAGCTGCATGCTGAATGAGGGAAATCAGATGTTTCACTCGGTGCAGAAGGGCAAGCGGGTACCAGGAGCCTTGAGATGAGTGCGGGAGGGCCTGGTGACTGTTACTGAGATTGCAATTCAATGCCTCTCTTTGCCACATTGAAGGGATGGGTAGTCCCTGTAGCCTTTTGTCTGAGAAATACGGGTGGCATGCAGTCTTAGGAAATGTCCCTTACAGAGTTTAAAGATCCATCTAGTTTGTCGCAGTGTCTGAAGCCCAGAGAAGGGAGCTGGCTGTCTCCCTTCCCAAGATAGTAGGGAGAGAATCTGCTCCAAAGCCTCTCCATGTTCTTTGCACAGCATTTGCTGCTTCCCTTTTGGGAACAAATCTCTCATTTCCAGAACATCTATGTATAATGGTTATTAAAAAAATCTATCACCAAACACGGCAACTGAAAATCCCTATTCACTGCTCAATCTGATAGGTAAATGACTAAACTTTTGATTTATGTAGCTCATTATCATTGCACACTTGCTGCAGTGATATGCTCCATTTGTCTCCTTGATCATTATGTGATTGGTTCTCTCTATGTCCTGAAAGGAAGACCTTAATAATAACCAGCAAGGGTAATACAATTAGCAAGATGTGACACTTGGTGTTGGAAACTGGCCGTGTGTGTGTGTGTGTGTGTGTGTGTGTGTGTGTGTGTGTGTTTGGATGGGGCTCTTGAGACTGTTCAGGGCCAAGTGGTACCAAGTCAGTCTTTTGACATCAGGTACTCCCCGGACCCAGGAGAGGGATAGGACCTGAGAATGTTCAGTTTCCAGGGATGCAGTGTGGGGAGGAAGGGAAGAGGCAATAGCATCAATATGTGAAGGAAGGGGAAAGAATGTGATGAATTTGAGCTGGATTTCAGAAGACACCTGCCCTGGTGACCTGAAAGATGAGACCATCCATCCCAGCCCGAAGGAAGAATGTCATTATTGCTCTTATGATTGTATCTCTCCCTAGGGGGACATAGTGATTGAGCTCAGATTACAAATGCCCAGCCACTCTGGAGTAGATGAGATACCATCTGAGCCCCTCTAGGGATGTCAGCACCACTCCAGCTGGGGAGAGCAGAAATGCTTTATTTGCCCTTTCCAGTCCATCACCAGTAGCGGCATGGGTCTTGTTTTGGGGTTAGAAAATGCAACTGCCCATCAAACTAACACAGTCTCTAAATCTTTTTTTTTTTAGGCATCATTGCCCTCTGGTGGAAGTGGGAGGCCTAGCCTTGCTCCTGGACAGCTGCTGCTGGATTTGAACCTCTAAGGCAGTGGGCCGCAGTCCCGCACTCAACCACTATGTCACCGGGGCTCAGCCCCACAGTCTCTAAATCTTAAATCAACACACTTACTATATATAAATACGATGCAATTTAGTTCAACAAGTATCGACAGAAGGATGTTCAGCATATTGTGGGTGGTGTACATAAATTACTTCTGCTTTTCCAGTTGCTGTTTTCAGGAATCTACTATGCTGAAGGCCTCTATACCAGTGAGCAGTGTTGGATTCCTGGTAGAATTCCTACCTTCCATGTAGAAGGCGTGGGTTCAATTCCTAGCCAATACGTGTTAGGAGTAGTCACCACCCACTCACGGAGAACTGGATGTTGCTGTGATGCTGGGCAGGTTTCCGCCAAACTTTCAGACAAAAATAGATGTGAAAACAGGTCTAGTTATCTGTTTCCAAAAGTCAGCCAAGGAAAACTGACTCACAGCGGTCCTCTCTGATCTGCAACCTGAGAGAGAACTAGACAGTGCTTCTGTTCCATTGTGTGTGGTGTCACCAAGTCAACACTACTGTGTTAGTCCAGGTAGACTAGAGGAACAAATTTATAGACACGCATATGGATATAAGGAAAAGGTTTGTATATAAGAGGAACAGGATATTGAGAAAGCATCCCAGCCCCGCCCAGTTCAAAGCCATAAGTCTGATATTAATCTATATGCCTGAAATCAGTCTATAAAGTCTCCTTCCGACTCATTAAGTCAGAGGTCAGTGGGTGTAGAATCCTGGCCCCGGCAGGGGTCTCCCCATGGCTCCTTGCTTCCAGGACTCAGGGTCCATCAACAGCATCCAGTGGTGGCAGAAGCAACTCAGCACTGGCAGGGCTCTCCACATGGCTTCTCCAGCTTCAGAGGTCTGGTTCCATCAGGGCAAGGCCGTGTGGCTTCTCTTCCGGCTCCTGCAGCAGCTCGGACACTGCCATCTTGTCTTGTCTGTAATTCCTTGTCTCAGAGACTAAATCCCAACAACTGGGGAGATAGCTTCTCATCTTCACGAGGGAAATATTGTGAGATTTCCCAGAAGTCTCAGGCGAAAGCCATGCCCACACAGAGGCCTCATTGGCTACTCAATGGCGATCTCCAGATGAACAGGCCAGACTCCACCCCTACATCTCAGTCACGAAATTAGCAAAAGCACATGACTGTCATCACTACCAAGCAGTTCACAATATACTGTGAGGGAGTATGTGGGTTATTTAAAGAATAATTCTAACACAATTCCTGGTCTCTATGGAAAGGGTGCAGTCCAGCGCCATTGAGTTGGTGTTGATTCATAGTGGTCCTAGAGTATCGGGGAGAAGAGTCCCTGTGAGTGTCTGAGGTTGTATAACTGTTTACAGGAGTAGAAAGCCTCATCTCTCTCAAGAGACTGGATTCAAAGCACTGTGTAACGAATGATATGAAGGGCACCCAAGTGTGGGGAGGCATCAGGGAGGAGAATGGGGAAGGGCTCAGAGGGAGCTTCATGAAGAAGCTAATAGTTGAGCTGTGTCTCGAATTATGGTGCTGGTGAAGAATATGGAAAGTTTCATGGTCTGCCAAAAGAACAAACAGATCTGTCTGGGAAGAAGCATAGCCAGAATGGTCCTTAGAGGCAAGGATGGGGATGTACTTTGGACATCTTGTCAGGAGAGATGGGTGCCTGGAGAAAGACCTCAGGCTTGCTCAAGCAGAGGGGTGGTGAAAATGAGGAAGCCCCTCAAAGAGAAAGATTGATACAGGGGCTGCGACACTGGGCTCACCCAAATGCGCAACTGTGGGGAAGGCCCAGGCCCGGGAAGTATTTTGTTCTGTTGCACATAGGAACTGGCTTGACCATGTCCAAGGGCAACAGCAGGTCTTGAAGAATGTGTAGGCTTGGGAGAAGCTGGACAAGAGATCTCAGGCTGGAGGAACAGTGTGGGCAGTGGGGGAACAACAGAGACTGGTTTCACAGGGCAGGAAGTGACCGGTTCAACTAGAAACAGGATCTGAATGAGCCAAGAAGAGGATTTGGTGTAGATGGCAGGGGCTTTGGGACCTCTGCCCTGAGAGTGGGCAACCACAGCCCACAACCAAGGTGTTGGTCAGGACTGGAACTTACACACAGAGACCTGCTCAATGATCTAGCCCATCTGCTCTGTGAAAGGATTGCTTTGGGTACTGCAGTGCACCCACCTTTTGTAAAGGACATGTCTCATTCGATACTCCTCACAGCTCTTATTTGATGAATCTTGAAGCCCACACACTTCATCCTCTTGTCTTTGGTGACAATGTCAAATTATCAGAAACCTTGTAGACGCCTGTTGTAAGATGATTCTTGTAACAAGAGAGCGGCGTAGTTCTCCTCTGTTACTAATTGAGGAGACATAACAAAATAGCAATTCTTTAGGCGCTGTTTAGGGGCCCTTGAAGGATGAAAGAGCCCATACTCTCCTGCGTTCTTCCTACCTGTAAGGAGCTAAAAGCCAGGACAAAGGCCCCCAAAACACCTCTGCAGCCTTCCCAGGGGGTCAACATTGATTGCAAAAAAGAGCTGCCTTCTGGGCATCTGCTTTCTCAAGCAATCAATGCAACAGCACGAGTGAGGAATGAGTAACAGCAACTGCTTAGCATCCATTCTTCCTTGTAATTAATGTCACGTGGCTGCCTGGCCAGCCCGGAGCTGTCTGGTGGAGAAATGCTCATTCAGGGAAACCGAGCAACAAACAAACAAACACGAAAAGGCGTGCTTGCACATAATTCTTGCAAGCTGCGAAAGGGAAAGGGCTTGCCTCGAAGCTGTCTATAGCTGAATTACCACTCGGGTTTATGTTTGCTCTTTTTTTCCCCTGTCTTTGCCTCTGAAAAATCAGCTCATATATTTTCTTGCAACCAAGACAGGCAGTCCCTTAATTGTTCCATTAAAAGAAGTGTTGAAATGTTACTAATTGTCAAATGCAATTAACTGTAGCAACATGTCCCAGGTAGATTAATGAGAAGCCAGGTGTTGTGGTGGGGGTGGGGGTGGGCAGTACACAGCATTCATGGGGATCGGAGTCATCATTTTCCTTCCCGGAGGTGACTCAGGCTTGCCTCACCTCAGGGCTCCTGCTTACAGCTTCGAAAGGCTCCGGACTCATCAGTGGCCATTTGCAGTGGGTGGTTTCTGTTGTGCTGTCTCTCAAGGCTTGATGGAGATGCTGAGAATGGCCCAGAGGGCTGGGGACTGAAAAAGGAGAAGTCAGGTTTAACCCGTCAGTAATCCGGGGTGGGGGTGGGGGTGTTATATCATGTAAGGACAATATCTGAGCCAATAATCCTAAAGCCCACACAAACAACTTTGGATGCTGTGACAGAGCCACTTTGCAACCAGTGAGACAAAGTGTCACGTGGTGGGATGAGTCATAGAGCCAAGGGGAGAACGACCAAGCTGCCACCAGAGCCTTAGGGACAAGATGCAGTGTCTCCATTAAAAGAACTGTGTTTTCCCTTCTCTTCTTTCACTTCACCTTTATTCTCCTTTCTTCCCGAAAAACCCTCCCCGAATATTTCATAAGCATTCCTGAAAGTACCACCCACCTGTTCGGTTGTCGTTCTGTGGCAGCTTGCATATTGATGTCATGCTGGAAGTTATGCCACCAGTATTTCAAATAGCAACAGGGGCTTCCATGGGGAACAGAGTTCCTTAGTGCTTCCACACTGAGCTAGCCGGTGAAGAAAGGCCTGGCCATCAAATCCCCAAACCAGCAACAACACTCCATGGGGTCACAGCGCGTGATTGAACTCAAGCATACCAACTGGGGATGATGATAGAAGTGAAGGAAGCCATGAGGTTTAGTTTTATTCTGCGCAGAGGGGAGTCAGAGGGGACACGGTGGCTGCTAACTCCATCAGCGGCAAAGCATTTCAGAGCAAGCATGTGTATGATTGCATTTAAGAAATAGGAGACACGATTCCCAGACCCTCACCTATGTCTTCAGAGATTTCATTTAGGTTATGAATTAAACACAAGACTTGGACTTGATCCTGTTCCTCACCCCCACTACACCCCCCTTTTTTTCTTGTTAACATTTGGCATGCAATGGAGTACGGTATCTGACACTTAGTAATAAGTCAGCATTTTATGAATAAATATAATTGTGCAATTGAAAGAAAGAATTGCTTTGCTGGAATCCTGTACATTTGGCTGTGAACTGGGGTTAATGTGGGCAATAGAAATTCTGCTGTGAGGTGTTTTGAGGCTACTCAGGCACTCTATCCATTTTCACTTGAAGTTGGGGCTGAAGGCTTAAAATAGAATATTGCTTGTAAAGAAGAAGTACTTGAACTGTGGTCCACGATTGCTTTCTCCTGGAGAAAGTCCAGACCTGAGAAAGTACCCGTATTTGTAGGGTGAGAGGAGCAATTGAACACACCCCATCTGCCAGGCCCAGACTGGCACTAAACTTGGTGCCATCATTTGTTTTCTATTAATTGTGTGGATTGTTATGGTTTAAAGTGTGGCCCTATAAAATTTGTCTTGGAACCCCAGTGTCTCTAAATACGATACTGTTTGGAAATATGCGTGTTCTTTTATAATTCTAATGTGATAATAGAGTAGAATGATCCTCAGCCCCATTGCTTTGGAGCAGTAAAAGATCAGAATAGACACGGAGACACACATAAGGGGGAGAGAGGTGTCAGGAAACTCTCACAAACTCCTGGCACCAATGGCAAGGAAAGACCAACTCTTAAAGCCAATATCCTTATTTGGACTTGTACCATTTGCTCTTTAAAGACACTCACGTGTTGTCCATATTGCTATGGTAGCACTAGTAGATATGGAACTTGGCCAGTATCTTGTTAAGGACTTCATAATGGTGACATATTAAATGGTTTTACTGAAGTCATTTGAGGAACTCTCAAAACATAAGGATTCCAAGACTCCATCCTAAGATTACCAAACAACGGTTGTCAAGAGGTTAGGGGTCTGGGTTAAGAATTAACATTTTTTTTTAATAAACTTCCCTAGTGATTCTGATATCTAGTCTCATTTAGTTTGTTCATCCAACCATCTCCTTCCAACAGGTCCCTGGACTCTAGGAAGGCACATACTATACCTCCTTCTTCGATCGCTCTTCTTCTTCAGAGAAGTGATTTGGTTTAGTTTGAAGTAATTTCTTTTAAATACCTATTTAATATTTACTTAGAGGTGGTATATATGGCAGGGGAAAGAATTCTGCTCCATTTTTTCTCTTCCTTTTTCTTCTCTAACTTATGCCACAGAACCCATCAATAGCTTTGACGCCAGCAGGACTCAGTCACTGAAAGCAGCTTATGAACCCTGATAATCCTGTTATTTAAACAGGCCAAATGGTTCCTCCACCTTCAACTGTTTTATTCAAATGGCATATCCAATTCGAACATGAGCGATAAATCAAAAAAAACCCACGGTCATTGATTGATGCTGGCTCATAGTGGCCCTACAGGACAAGGTAGTATTGCCCCTGGGAGTTTCAGAGGCCATAACTCTTTACGGGACTAGAATACTGTTGTTATCCTGAGGAGTGGCAGGCGGTTTTGAACTGCTGATCTTGTATTGCAGCCCAACAGGTAATCACTCTGCCACCAGTGCTCCTTGTGTGAGAAAAGTTCTCAGAAATTCAGTTTGTTCTACCTCCTGGCATTCTCATTGATAGTTATAACTTTTACAGATTGGCTTTCCATGCAGCATGGCTATGCAGTTGACCTGTCAGTTCGTCCTACTGTAGTGGCTTATGGGTTGTTAGGATTCTGGAAGGTATGTCATTGATATTTCAAATGCCAAAGGGATCACCAACAAGTGGCTAGGCTTCACTGGACCTTTCTAGATTAACAACAGGCTATGAAGAAGGAATAAAAAGGAGAAAATATCCACTGAAACCCTATGCAATGCATAAAAACACTGTCATATACTGAAGGCCTAACGAATGAGGCAGAACTTTGTTGGAGATAGTGTCAGACAATGGGGTCCTGGTGTGTGAGGCCTCTCAAAGTGTTGCTGAAGAGAAGGTGCTTTTTCAAAGTAGGGTTGACCATGGTGATGTGAGTGGAGTCAAGCTGTGATAGAGAGCTTCCTGGATCTTCTCCTGTGCTGATAGGACACCACTCAAGTTATGAAGAAACAGCTGCAAAATTCTATTAGTAATCAGAACTTGGAATGTATGGAGTATAAATGGAGGAAAATTGGAAGTAGTCAAAAATGAACTGGAACACATACAGATCGCTATCCTACATGTTCTCAGTGCCTCTAGCCCATGTTGACTCTTAGCAACCTTACAGGATATGGTAGAAATGCCTGTGTGGGTTTCTGAGACTATAATCTCTTAATAAGAACAGAAAGCTCTACTTTCCTCCCTCTGAGTTGTAGACCTCCTGATCATAACCCAACGCATGACCGCTGCACCACCAGGAGCTCTCAATCCTAGGTACGAGTGAACTGGAATGGCCATTTTGAATCAGAGAAGCTTACCGGTTGCTATGCTGAGAATGATACAATCAAGAGGAATGGCATTGCAATCATTGCCAAAAACAATAGCCCAAGATCTATTTTGAAGAACAATGCTATCTGTGAGTGGATTATACCCATTCATTTTCAATACAAATATTATTCAGATTTATGCACCAATCATAAAAACTAGTGACTGAAAAAATTGAAGAAGTATATTGACATAGTTAATTGATCAAACATGCAATCAAGATGCATTGATAATTATTGGCAAATAGAATGCAAAAGTTGAAAATAAAGAAGTAAGAGTAATTAGTCTTAGTGTGAAAGAGACTACGGAGAAGCTCAGTATTAGCAGGCAAAACCAGACCAGGGGATTTCTATGAAACAGACCAGCAATTGCTCATATTTAAGATTGAAGTTGAAGAAAATGAAAACAAGTCCACGACGGTCAAAATAGACCAGGAGTCTATGCCACCTGAATGTTGAACACTGATAGAAGACCAGGTGAGTTGTAGGAGGACATCAAGAACATCATTCATGAGGAAAGCAAAAGCATATTAAAAAGACAGGAAAGAAAATATTAAAGTAATGTCAGAATGGACTCTGAAACTTACTCTTAATTATGGAGTAGCTAAAACAAGTGGAAGAGTTGCTGAAGTCAAAGAACTGAATAGAAGATTTCAAAGGGCAGCTTGAGAAGACAAAGTCAAATATTATAGTGAAATATGTAAAGACCTACAGTTAGAAAACAAATCTGAAAGTACACACAGTATATCTTAAACTGACAGAACTAAAGCCCCAAGTTTCAATATTGAAATGTGCTATGGGCAAAGTATTGAATAATGCAAGAAGCATCAAAAGAAGATGAAAATAATACACAGAACATGTACTCAAAAGAACTGATTGATATTCCACCATTTCAGAAGTTAGTAAATGAACTAGAGCCAATGATGCCGAAGTAAGACATTTAAATTGCACTTAAAGCATTAACAAAAAACTGGAACCAGGAATTGATGGAATACCAGAGAATATGTTTCCATAGACTGGTGAAGCACTGGAAACACTTACTTGTTTTGCCAAGAAATTTGGAGACAGCTAATTGGCCAACCGACTGGAAAAAATCCATATGTCTGCCCATTCCAAAGAAATGTGACCTAACAGAATTATCAAATATATTGCTATCACCTGCTAGCAAGTTTTTGTTGAAAATAATCCAACAATGCTTACAGCAGTACATTGAGAAGGAACTGCCAGAAGTTCAGGCCAGATATTACTCTGATCCCCTTAGTAAACAAAATAATTGTATACCATATAGTGGATCCCCATATAGTGGATCCTTTGATGAAATATCCAGATTCCTTTTCAAGAGTGAAGAGCTTTTTTCTCCAGCTACTGTAGGCTGTATCTCTTATCAGTTTTAGGTGTTACCTCAACTGAAGGCCGTCTTTCCCAATGTAATTTCTACCAGCAAGGACACGCCAAACCAAACTCACTGCCATCAAATCAGAGCCACCCTAAAGTACAGGGTAGAAGTGTCCCTGTGAGTTTGTAAGACTCTCACTTTGTTGGAGTAGAAAGCCTGGCTTTTCTCCCTTGGAGTGGCTGGTGATTTTAAACTACTGAGCAGCCCAATGCATAACCATGACTTGAGGAGAGTCGAAACCCTGAGACATAAACGTTCAGTTCACTTACCTCAACTTGAGTTGAAGCTGAAGAAGCGTTTCATCACTTGAACTTTTCCAGGTGCTGCTGAGGACTTTGATGGGATGCATCATATTTCAACTTCCCTCTCTGTCTAGTTATGCTTCAGTCCTTTCCTTTCTATCTGTGTTGAGCACAAAAGTACTTTTTAATACACATCATAAATTCTAATCTCTCAGACTCTGTGTTTGGAGAAACCCGACTTCTGAAGTAAGCATAAGAAAGATCTCAGAATAGATGCAGACTGTAAGAAGTTCTAATAAAAATCTGCAGCAGGATCACCTACCATTTGTTTGACAGTGTGACCTCTATGCCTGGTGGCAGATGGGTCACAGATAACCCTTGGTACAACTTAGCTGAGAAAACTTTCACTGATGGTAAACTATGATGGTATACTGGTGACAGGGAATGTATAAGCTGGTATAATAGCTACGCCGTTTGAAAAATATGGAATTGAGTATCTCTTGTTAAGCTTTACTGGCTATGGAGGAAGGTAATAAAAATCTGAGAATAATTAGTTGATAAATTAATTGACATTTGAGAGCTAAGTGTGAAAGTCAACCAGTCTCCTTGGCAGAATACAAAGACTATCCTCTCCTAGGGAAGGGCAGGGAAATGTGAAGACGAGGTCCAGAACATACTTAAAAGATTATCTAAGCTTCAGATATGGTAACATTCCAAACAAAGGCAGTCTGCTGTGGTAGGTCTACTTTGGGGTTGAAAAAGAATGGGACTCAGGCACAGGAAATGAAAGCTGATGTCCCTGAAATATGGACTGGTGTCCTGGGAATCTGAAAATTCTATATTCCCTGAATTCTCTCAATTTGAGGAAAAGAAACATTCTGTCCCACTGGAAGAGTTAAAAGCTTAGAAATCACCATCTAAAAAATAATGCAGAGACCTAACCTCGGAAAGAAATCCTCCCCCTCCCCCCCCCACACTTCAAGATTCATCTCTACTGCTCCATTGGCCTCTAAACTAATAACTAAGTTAAGTCCTGGTACAGGTGGACAAAGACATATTAGGCCATCTATGGGAGCCATTTGCACTCTACCTCAAAGGAATGACAGAAATTACCAAGAAAAAATGCCTAGGGAAAGATCCTTGCATGATGGATAATTTATTGATATGAGAGCATTATCCCAGGAGATAGAATCCTGCATCCTGGCCAAAGCCCCAGAATACGAGTAAATATATTGCTAGGGTGGCCCATAGATCATGGAAAAATGACGACCAATTCTAAGTTTGGTGGAAATGTCATAATTTCCATGGTATGTATTTAACGACAGGATTAAGAGAAGTACTTAGGCCAAAGTGAACAAGAAAGATTGAAGAGCCCAGCAGATGGCTGTGTTTCATGGAAGTTTTCAAAGAATACACCCTTTATGAAAATAAGGAATATACCTGTGGGAAGGGTACCAATGGCTCTACGACATTTATCTTTTCTAAGGCAGGACTGAAAGTGGAGGATGCTGCTACAGAAAAGGCCCTATGACTAGCAATAGGCATGAGAACACCCTGTAACAACTGTGACCGGCTGTCAGAACTTGAGTATCAGAAACCAAGTGAGAGCAACTGTTAGAATGAGCAAACATATTAGAGTGGAATGCAGGGGGCCTAAGCATCCAAAGTTATGGCAATTGTATTAGTGTGGGTAGACAGGAGAAACAAATCCATAGGAACCTATAGACATATAAGGGAGTTTTATGGAAAGGGCAATTAGTACATCCTAACCTAGTCCAGTTCAAACCCCTAAGTGTGTTATTAGCCCATGTGTCTGATACCAATCTTAGAGCCTTCTTCAGACTCACGAAACACATACAATGATACCAAATGCAGGACCATCACAGGCCAGTGGGTAGACAGTCTTTGGATCCAGTGGTGTTGTAAGCATCTCAGCTCTGCCATCGTTCTTGACATGGCCTCTCTGGGTTCAGAGGTCTGGTTGCATCTGGGTAGGTTCATGTGACTTCTCCAGTTCAGGCCCCTGATGCAGTTCCATGTATCTTATCAGCTGAAATATTTCCCAGGGGGAGAGAAAGAGGGAGAGAGAGAAAGTTCTCACCTCCAAGAAGGAAATACCAGGAATTCCCAGAATTCTCAGAAGGTTCACACAGAGGCCTCATTGACTATGACTCAATTGACAGACTAGACTTCACCCCTTTACTTTTAATCCTGTCAAGTCCCAAATTGACACCAAATTATGTAACTACCACAGCAATGTTTACAGAACATAGCATCCTGAGGGAAAAATATATGAGCTGGGAACTCAGTACTGGTTAATCTGCACTACAAAATTAAAAATCAATGCTGGATGATTTTTCTATATACTTGATAGCTGGCAAAAGGCTGAAAGTAGTCATGCTAAGAACAAAAACAAAACTATGGTGTTTTGACCAGTTTTCATATTTGAGCCAGTTTTCAGGTATAGAATCCATTAACTGAAAAGGAGGCTAGGTTCCCAGGAGGAAGAATCCTGTAATACTACAGCACATCAGTCTAATGTCAGTCCCCCTGGGGTGTACCCAAAGGGATTACAGCCATCCGCTCAACTAGAGGATGGGAGAAGTTCTAACACACCAAAGACTGGTAAGCATAAGTTCAGAGCAGACACACTGATAACTGGAAACTTGAATTGTCATCATGGTCTCCTTGATATGGTGGATTTTTAGAAACCCGGTAACAAATGAATATTTGACCTAGTTTGGCTCACAGATGGTTCAGTATCCTTGCAGACCTAGCTAAAGATTATTTCCCTTGTCCCCGAATATAACATATACTTGATAACTGGCAAAATTTCCAGTAGCTCCTTGGTCTGAGGGGTAAAATTTATTGCAGTGGAAAAGCCCAGGTAAAAGTCTACACATTCGATTTACAAACATCATGATTTGGCATAGGGTGGCAGAAACTCGTTCTGGCTTTGAAGAACTAAAGGGTGTAGGGGCAGTGGTTCCCTTGCGAAAACAGGTTGACTCCTTAAGGATGATAAGTGTTAGGCTCAAGTGCATCTGGCTTTTGCAACAGTAGATTGACCTGGCTTTGCGCACATTGGATAGGGCTGTTGAGATGGCAAATGTTTTCTTTTTAGTCTGTGTTTGAGAAGAGAATGAGAAATGATTCAAATTCCCTTGAACAGCTATTGTTGTATATTCACAGTTTTACCTTTTCCTCTTCCATCTTTGGTCACAATATTGTCCAAGGAGATGGGGTTCTCTGGACATCTCAGAGCCTATCACTATATTGATGACATCCTGATAATCAAACCAAATGATCATAATGGATAATTTTCTACAAGGATGGGTTGGGAAGTATAATCTATGAAGATTTAAGGGTTCTTCAGATCACTAAAATTTTTAGCTTTGCAGGATAAAGACCGGACTTTTTACTCCCATAAACAGCTACAGTCTCAGAAACCCCCAGGGGATAGCTATGAGTCAGCAGTGACTCAATGGTAGTTTTGGATTGGGCCAGGGCATATGGTCTGGAGGACCCACTTTTCCTGTAATGAAAGTGGTACATCTGGGGTCTAGCACAGGAGGACCAGAGAGTACAGCATGTAGCACAGAGAGTACCGCAAGTAGTACAGTCAAGTAGCCCAAGCCTCAAGACCTCTACTAGGTGCTGTGAACAGAACTCCCTTAGTTCATAGCTATGGTCACTTGAGAGGTCCCTGTGAATTGACAAAAGGAAGAAAAACTCAATCTTGATTTGTCGATGAGACAGTTTGGTGTACAAATGTGTACAGTAATTAAATGGCAACTTTTTTAAGGGGTGAACTGGAAAGTGAGCGAATTCCTCATTGTGAAAACCGATCAGGAGGCCCACTCATTTTGAGTGTGAAGAAAAGTGTCGCAACATTAAAATACGTATGCACTTAAAGGTGGCAAAAGATTATGAGAGTGAGAGCAAGGGATGTAAGAACTTAGAAACATGACAATGGGCATGTGCAAGTGGGTCTGAAATGTGATGGCTTTCATAGCACATGTTTATACCTATCACAGATCATTTCCATACGGAATAGATACCATAGAAACAGGGCCAAACAAGATACTTGGCCATACCTTTGTGGCACAATGGACCCCTGAGTGGAAGAGTCTTGGTGGCAGGGATGGTGGCTCTACATGAATGCAGCAGTGTGAAATCTCAATTAACACGACTGATTTATCTTCTGTTCCTGATGATTGAATAAGCTGCTAGCAAAAGAGAACAATGCTGAATTCCTGATTCAGCACCGTCACTTAGTGACAAATTGGTCATGTTGGATCTTTTCCACGCAGACAGGTATACACTCATAGTCCGGATGTTGGTTTCTCTCTCCTGCTAACAATGTCTCATTGATCAGAAATATGGGAGGGGGTGTGTAACAGAGATTTTAATCACTAGCACAAGATCTAAGGTAATATTGCATCAGACCAGGGAGCTCACTTCGAGGCACAAGAGGTGAGCTAGTGAGCCAATGACCAAGGAATCTATTGAACATGTCACATACTGCATCCTCTAGAAGCTTGATAGAGTGATAGAATAGCCCATTAAATGAACAATTGCAGCAACATCTCAGAGGTGCTAATTTAGCAGGATGAAACAACACCATTTAGCAACAATACACATTTTGAAGTTCCTGGGTGAGGCAAATGGTTAGTGTATTTGCTGTTCACGCAAAACAGAACACCAAACTTACTGCCATCAAGTGAATGTCAACTCATAGTGAACCTATAATACAGGGTAGAACTTCCTCTATGGGTTTCTGAGGCTGTATCTCTTTACAGGAATAGAAAGCCCAGTCTTTCTCCCATGGAACCTCTGGTGGTTTTGAACTGCCGACCTTGAGGATTGCAGCCCAATGCATAAGTCCTAGGTCACCAGGGTGATATAAGTTAACCAGGAAATAACCCAGAGGAAGTCTATGGAGATCTATTTCTGAGAAATCAGCAGTTAAAAATCACACGAGCAGGGTTGTGCTTTGGCACACATGAGGTTACCATGATTCGGAACAACCTTGACAGCAACTGATTCTGTTCTGTGCTTTTAACAATACACAAATATGGGAAATAGATGGTGGGGACAAGGGCCCTAAGCCTAGGGACCCAATTAGTGAACCTGTAGTTCTCATTAAACACATTTGGGACTCTGTACAGGTTGAGGGAATGCTGCTGGCAAGGGACACAGTAAGCATTCCATTGACCTTTAAACTATCAACTTCCATGGCTTCCCAGGTACTTTGTGCCAAAGGTCATTCAGGTAATAAGAGAAACTATCATCTTACCTAGGGTAATGGACCCTACTCAGTAGGAGGAGGCAAGGCTGCTGCTGGTCTCAAGGGCAGAGAGACTAAGTGTACAAATGATGTGTACACCTCTTGGTACTCCTTCAACTGGTTTGGTAGAGAATGGACAAATGCAGAATCCTTGGCCTGAGGGAGACATGGTACCTCTGAGTTCAGAGTACTCAGAGATAAGGGTCTAGGAGAAGCCACCAAAATGAGCCTACATATTGAGATACAGAGTTCTATAATGGGTAATAGAGGAGAGGGTTTGTGGTGGGAGGGTAGTACACATATCCTGAACCCAGCTATAGTCATAGGGGCTATGGTTCATGCCAAATAATCTTCTCTCAAGTTTCCACTCACAGAGAGACTTGCCATAATCCTGAGTTAGTTGCTCTGAGACTATTTACCATGTTTTCCCCAAAATAAAGCCTATCCATAAAATATGGTAAGCTCTAGTAGGCTTTTGCATAATATAAGCCCTACCCTGAAAATAAGACCTAGCAATGGGTGTGGCTACACAGGGTCTCTGCACAACCCATGCATTTCATTGTGGAGTGGTGACAAAGCCGGGCAGCCCTTTTTATCTGCCCCATGGTGATCTATCTGCAGACTCTTGATATTACCGTAAACAAGTTGCTCGAAGACCATTTGCACATGGAAATTGATGACTACATTGAAAACAGAATGACAAGAAATCAGAAGCTTAGTCTGCAAAAGGTCATGGTTTGGGTGAAGAATGCATGGGATAAAATCTCTGACCGTGTTGATACCAGTGCACTCTGAACAGGTCACATGGATAAGAGCTGCTCATTTAATGAGAACTCTACTGCTCCACATGAGAGATTGGGGCCAATGGTTCTAAAGGAAATAGAGTCACAAGCAATTCAGGATGGAAATCAGTGTTTGGAGAGTTATGACGATGTTCCAGAAGAAGACGACTGAACTATATTTGAATAAATGTAGATTGCTGTGCTGTACTAAAAAAAAATTAACACATCCCCTGAAAATAAGCCCTATGGTGTGTTCTTGAGGAAAAATAAAGATAAGACCTTGTCTTATGTTTGGGGAAACACGATATGAAGACAGTGGATCCAAACAGCATGAGAGATAGACAGTGAGCGAGCTATGATTTGCTTCCCAGAACTCCTTTCATGAGCAAAGGACTTGCCTCTCCAACTGCTGTGGCAGCTACTTGTTGCTGAAGACAGCTTTCAAGCATCAGCTCTTTGGGGGGTGACAGTGGGGATATTGCCTTAAAAAACACTCCACATGATGCCATTTTTCAGGGACAGGCTGCTCAGCACGAATATAGAGGCTCAGGCTCCTGTCTTACCCTTGAACTTCTTATGGAGCTGGCAGGCACTTTCATGGGAAATGTATTACATCTCAATTTCTCCTTTCCTACCCTGAGCCTTCATTTCTCCTCCACAGATATGGGTCCCAGGATGGGTCATGAAACACCCATCTTGCCTACTAATCGGTATTGCTAGAGAATCTTGTACAACATATATATTGTGAATTGAATGATGATAACCATAGTCAGAATGGTCCTGTCTCCTCACCAACAATTCACATCTCTTGCTGCCACACCATCAACAGCAAAATACCTTTCTTCAGGGATATCATCCCCTGTGCACCTGAGCCTGTGTTCTCAGGCCTTGCTCTAAGACACTATCACTCAGAAAGTTTTCATGATTAGCTCTTTTCTGCTCTAATCTCTTCTCTGTTCTGTGGACACTATTAGTCCAGGTTGACTAGAAAAACAAATCCAGGAACATTCATATGTATGTAATAGAGAACTTTATGTCAAAGAGTAATTTTATATTAAGAAAATATCCCAGCCTAGTCCAGATCGAGTCCATAAGTCTGATATTACACCATATGTTGACACAAGTTCATGAATTCCTCTTTAGACTCAAGCTCTCATGCAATGATGCTGAATGCAGGAAGATCACAGGCCAGTGGTGGAAAGTGTTGTGTATCCAGTGACGGTGGAAGCATCTCAGAGCTGGTGTGGGTCTCCACATGACTCTTCCAACTCTAGGGTTCTGGCTTTATCAGTTTGGCTCCATGTATCTTGTCAGCAGGAAGATGAAGCAGAGAGTATATCTGACCTCCAGTGAGCTATTTATCTCCATGGTGCCTCCAATTGAGGTCACCATGCTGTGACCTGATTGACAGGCCAGATTCCACCCCTTTGTAACTCAACAGGAGATAATGTAACTGTCACAGACACCAAGTTCTCTCTCCACTACTCTGTGTATTCATTGTTATATCTGCTGCTTTCTGCTCATGGGTCTGAAAGTCTCCCTCCATGGTGTCCTCCTTGAGCAAAGAGGAGGGCAGAACCAGCTCATTTTCTTTCCAGCCATATGCTCCAACACCATGTCACAGCAAGCTCACAATGCATGCTTGCTGCAGAGGGAGGTACGTGCTGTTTTCACTGTGGTGGAAGTCAGGAAAGGTGATGTGAGCCGCAGTTGTAATCATTGTGTAATTATTCTCGGGTGCATATAGGCTTATGCAATTTAAGGGAAAGCTTCCAGAAGTTGCTGAGAATGCACTTGTCTCTGTGAACTTCCCCTTTCTCTCTTTCTCTGGACCCTCATCCTCCATGCTCTCTTGCTTCAAAGAAGGAGGAGCTTGGCACAGGAGGGTGGGCAGACAGAAAAGCCAGTGTAGACACAGGCTGGGCAAAATTGTGAAGCAGCATACATTTGTTTTTGGTTCTTTAAGCTCTCTTTTCTATGTTCTTTCTCCATTCACAGTACCCCATTACCTCTGCTATTACATTCTCCTCATCAACTGTAGCTCTGGGAAAGAAACTGCTTTGGACATGGATAGCTTAGTGTGACCTTATGCAGTCTCTTCCTGGAGTCTTTTCATTGACCTCTTCTTTTCTGATTCAGGAACAAAGGGCCCTGTAGACATTTCAGGGATCCCTGTTCCTTCCTTTCAGAAGATACATTTTAAAAAATTTTGTGCTATATATTTAAGGATTGAGTATTTGATTCATACATTTCCCCCTTACAGGAGGGAAAACAAAATTGTTGCTGCTGAGTCTGTTTCCAAGCATGGCGAACTCATGTATGTCTGAGTAACACTGTGCTGCACAGGGCTTCCAAGGGCTGAGCTTCATGGAAGTAGATCACCAGGCCAATCTTCTGAGGCATCCCTGCTGGACTTGACATGCCACCCTTCCGCTTAGTTGCTGAACATGTTAACACTTTGCTGCTGCCCAGGAACTCCAGAAATAGTGTGTTTCACAAGGGTCGAGAACTTATTTTTTTAATCACTTTATTGGGAGCTCATGAATTGCTTATCACTATACAAACATAAACATATTATGCCAAGCACTTTTGCATGCCTGCTGCCATCATCATTCTCCAAACATCTGCTCTTCTGAAGGCTGAGCCTTGGTGACGTAGTGGTTGTCTCTGGACTGCGGCCCACTGGGTTGGAGGTTCAAATCCAGCAGCAAGGCTGGGCCTCCTACTCCCACCATGAGAGGGCAGTGATGCCCCCAAAACAAAAACAAACAAACAAAAAACAAAACAAACATCTGCTCTTCCACTTGAGCCCTTGATATCAGTTTCACATCCTCTTTACTCCCTTCCCCTCCCCTCCCCCACCAACCCTCAATACTTTATAAATTATTATTACTTTGTCATCTCTTACACTGCCCGACATCTCCCCTCACCCACTCCTCCACTGTCTGTTCTCCAGATAGGAGTTTATGTGTAGATCCTTGTCATTGACTCCTCTCTATCCCACCTTCCCTCCACCCATCCAGCAAGTCCACTCTCACAATTGGTCCTGAGGGGTTCATCTGTCCTGGGTCCCCCATATTTCCCATCTGTACCAGTGTACCACTTCCAGTCCCGCTGGATTTGTAAGGTAGAATTGGGGTCACAAAGAGTTGGAAATAATTTAAATTTCCATCAGCAGATGATAACCTATTTTTGCTTTTATTTTTAACGTTGTGTCTCAGCATCGAGCACAAGGCCTAGCACACATGGGTGCTTTATAAAAAATTGCTGGCAATATCAGTGAGCACGTGGGGAGCTACTTAGGGCATAAGAAAGATACTCTCTACCTGTCGTTACTCACTGGGTTTACAGTCGTCTGTAAACAGCCTTCAAAGCTGTCTCAGGACCATGCCTTGTGATTTCAGGAGCTCCAGGAGACGCCAAGGAAAGGGGCAAGAAACAGAACAGTTTCAAGACAAAGAAGGATTAATAGTCCATGGGGAATGGGAAGAAAACAGGAAAGATATCCTGTCAAAGAGTAATTATATATTAAGAAAACATTCCAGCCTAGTCCAGATCAAGTCCATAGGTCCGATATTACCGCATATGTCAATATTAGTCCATAAATTCTTCTTTAGACTCAAGTAGCCATGCAATGATGTTGAATGCAGGAAGATCACAGGTCAGTGGGTGGAAAGTCTTATGGGTCCAATGGTGGTGGTACAAGCATTCCAGTGCTGCCATGACTCTCCACTTGACTCTGCAGAAGATATCCAGGGAAGAAGAGAGGAGGCATATGTGGAATGGCAGAGGCAGAAAGTGTCAAGACACCTCACTCAAGAAATCAGCACAGAGAGTAGTTAGAAAAATATACAAGGGGAGGCAGCATAACCCAGGAGTTAAACACACTGTATTTTCTTTCTTTAATTTTTTTTTAAATTGGGGGTTCGTACAACTCTTAGCAAAATACATCCATACATCTATTGTGTCAAGCACATTTGTACATTTGTTTCCGTCATCATCATTCTCAATATATTTTCTTTCTACTTGAACCTTGATGTCAGCTCTCGCGGGCCCCCCCCATCCCATTTTCCTTTTTCTCCTTTCCTTCCTCCCTCCCTCCTTCCCTTCATCCCTCACGGACCCTTGATGATCTATAAATTTTTATTGTTTTTTCATGTCTTACACTGTCTGATTTCTCTCCTCTTGTCTGTCTCCCTGGGAGGGGGTTATATGTAGATTATTGTGACCTGTTGCTCCAATATGCCCCACCTTCCCATTCCCCTCCTGGTATGGATACTCTCATTATTGATCCTGAGGGGTTCATCTGTCCTGGGTTTCCTGTGTTTCCTGCTCTTATCTGTACAGTGCACATCCTCTGATATAACCATATTTGTACAGTAGAATTGGGATCCAAACAGTGACTGGGAGGAATACCACACTGTATTTTCATTAGGCCTACTACAGTCAAGAGCTTGACGCCCACTTCAAATCACTCTGAGCAAGTCATTTAATCTTTCGGGACCTTAGCTTCCTTCTCTGCTAAGTGGGAGTAGAATTCACGTGGTAATGGTGGCTGCTGTGGGGTCCATTCTGACCTATGAGTCACATGAGTCCATGTGATGGAACTGAATGCCGCATGGGGTTTGCTCGATTGTGCTCTGTCCCTGGATGGACTGCCAGGTCTGGCTCCTACCAAGTCACTGGGTGGTTTATAAGCACCAATCTTTCAAGAACTTTCAAGGACTTGGCCATTGTACCAACATAATACTGCGATAACCTGTTAGTTGGGGTTATGGAACTAATGTACAATGAGTGGGCATGCTAGGAAATCAACAGATGTCATTAGTAATAGCACTTGCTTTGTAGTTACTGCCATTATTGTTAGTTTCCTCAGTCATACAATGGGTGTATTGAAATGGAACCCTCCTTGGGAGACTTGCAGGGGGCGGTGTGTGTGTGTGTGTGTGTGTGTGTGTGTATGAGATGGGGCATTGTGGTCTACATATTGCCTGACAAAGAAAAAATCTGAAAACTGGTTCAGGTCATGACTTTCACAGGACCCAAATCCCCTTTTTCTGAGCATGAATCATCCTTGGCGACCTGGGCCGAACGGTTGGTGCATTTGGCTGCTGCCTGGAATGCCGGAGGGAGGTGTTTGTCCAGAGGTGTCTCAGAAGAAAGGCGGGGTGACAGACAAGTGTCAAAGCATATAGAACACAATGCGACTGTGACACACCCAGGGTCACTGTGAGTGAGAACGGGCTCAACAGGAACTGCGACTCGCATGTTCTCTTCCATCCACTTAATGGGATCAGATGTAGCAAACACGTTTATCTCTCTATGTAAGAAGACACATCTTGCTTTACTGCACTGGTTTCCATGTTTCTGAGGTGGCCCAGTCATTCAAACCTGAAAAGAAGCAGCACAGGAAGACACACAACATACACAATTGTTCAGCTAGAGGGAGGAGGGATCTTGAGCGCAGAGTTTCATAGTAAAGGAATGTTCAATGAGGGTGATTAACCGTTTGATGCTTTGTCAGGTTCTGTCAAGCTCTCCCTGAATTTCCTCTTTATACCTCCCGCTATGCCTTGTGTAATGAAGAAAGGGGGCTGGGTTCTTGTCATCCACCATTAAGGACTAGTCACAGAGAGTTTCATAACATTTTGCTTCTTGCAACCTTTTAATTATCCATAAAAATCTGGCAGAGAGACCTGACAGTTTGTCCGCAACACAGACTATGAATAGGAAATAGAGCACTTTGCTTCTGGATATGGAGCCATGGCATCAAACAAGTACTCTCTCCCCTCTTATGTAGTATGCTGTGAGGTTGCTTGTACAAACCAGAGGCAGGTGCATGCCTTCTTCATGGAGATTTGGTTTTGAAAAGCATCTTTCAACCAATGGAACCTGGGTCAGGCATATGCTAACGGCATCAGAAACTGCTCTCCTTGGCTACTCAGTTCTTCAGGTTTATAATTCTGCCAGATGCAGTCATTTCCCTTCCCTTATGCTGCAAGCTTTTTCCATGCCCCGATAAGAAGAGTTTGAAGGAGTCTTCGACATTTGTTTCTGAGACTGTACCAGAGTAGAAAGCCGCCTCTTTCTCCCCCAGCCCTGTTGATGATTTTAAACTGCGAAAGTTGAGGTTTGCAGTCCAATGTGTAATCTCTCTTCCACCAGGACTCCCAGTCTCCCACACTAAACCCCAAGCCAAACTCACTGCCCTTGGGTCAGTGCTGCCTTATATCTCGAAGTCTCTTCGTGGCTAAGCGTGAGCTTTGCTTCAGCTTTCCTCGCCTTGCCATCTTTTTATTTTCTCGATGTATTACCACTGCTGAGCTTCATGGAAATCACTCTGCTCATGTTTACCACTCACTGAGTACTTCACAGGCCTACAAGAACTTTGAGAAGCAGAACCTGTATGTTCCTTGATAATGTTTTGTGAAGTAGGCACAGAAAGGGCAGCTGATTTGCCTGCGGCAAGAGCTCCAGTGTCGTAGTGCGTAGGCATTGGGCTGTATCACAAAGTCGGCAGTTCTAAACCACCAGCCACTCCGTAAGAGGATGGTGAAGCTTCCTCTTCCTGTAAAGAATTACAATGTGAGATACTTCCAGGGGCAGTCCTTACCAGCTCTAAAGGGTCACCGTGATCCAGAATTGACTGGACAGGAGTTAGTTCGGTTTTTGCCCAAGGCTACCGACATTGGCTGTGAACCTAAAATTGTCTTGCTTCAGCTTGAATTATGTCCACTCTCACATTAGCTTCCTGACCCCAAATGCTACTGCTTATTAATTCATGTGCATGTTCACAGCTACACAAACAATAAAAAAGTACCCAAACACTATGAATGAAACCAGGTGCCAGGTCGATTTTAACTCCTGGTGACCCTGATCTGATGGGTACCCAAGTAGGCCTGAGCTCCATGGAATTATTGAAGGATGGATACTTTGGCAGTTGATTGCCAGGCCTTTCTTCTGAGGTTTCTCTGGGTGGTCTTGAACCTCTTACATTTCTGTCCACGAGTTTGTAAACTATTTGCACCTTTCATGACTTTGCTATGATAGTGATAGATATTTCTTGTTGAATGTATAATTTAAAGTATATCAACTCTGGAGTTTCCCTGACAAAAAAAAAAAAATGAATCGAGGCACTGAGTCTCAGGATGATGGGAAATTAGCTTGGTAAGTGTGGCCAGTCTGTAAGAGAGGAGACCATTCTCAGTTGACCAGGTTACAGAAAATAATACTACACTGAGTGGCAGGAGAATTGGCCAGTTCAGGATTTGACCTGAACTTTTGGTGAATGACTTGCCTCTTCCATCATCTTGCAGGTTGCTAATCCTTTCCTTTGACATTTGCTGATATCCAGAAAGGTCCTCTTGATTGCTTATTTCTGGTGGGGTCAGGTTACTTGCAGTGGCTTCATGTTAGTACCAGAGTAGCACATATTTTATTTTATTTTATATTTTTGGTGTGCATCACTCACCCCTGGTGGGAGTAGGGAGCCCAGCCTTGCTCCTGGAGAGGTGCTGCTGGATTTGACCCACCAACCCTGTGGACCGCAGTCCCCCACACAACCACTGTGCAACTGGGGCTCGGGCCACAAATATTTTATTTTTAAATAGCTTACCTCCCTGATTAGGTGTTGAGAGGGTGATGGGCACAATGATATCCCTACACTGCTGTGGGAGTGCGGAACAGGGATGACTTGGACCATTTTCATGTCTGGCGAAGACTCAAGGACTTCATCACACATGAGGAGCTATGTCCTTCTCTTGCCCTCTGGGGTCTCCTGTCTTCCAAGAGTAGTGGAGACACTGATGACTTCAACAAACAACCACAGAAGAGCAGGAGCCAAGCTAAGCTGAAACGTGGGTCCCAGTCCTCTCCTGAGCTGACAGGAGCGTGTGGGGGACAGCAGACTTTGAAGATGTAAATGCTGGGGAGAGTTCTTCCTTATTCAGGGGAGGGTCCTCAGGCCACAGCAGCAGTTGCCTGAGAATTGCTAAATATGTAGACTCTGACTCAGTCCCGCATCTGCTGGAAGTTAAATCTGCATTTCTGTAAGACTCCCAGGTACTTGGTATGCGCAGTCCAGTTAGAGGAGTGCTGTGCTATGCTAAGTCAGGGATGTGTCCTCTGTTACCCTGCAGTGGTCTGAAGTGGGCTGTGTGGCAGTTTCTGCCGTTATTGGCATGGGCTGGATTTAGGATGGAAGGAGCCTCTCTGGAATTGCGCTAGGTAAAGCAACTTAGCTAAACGCCTGGTCTTCAGGAGGGCAAAGGGGAGTGAAGCAGGCATTTGAGGTGAGGCCATTTTCAGTTGGAGTATAATGGAATGTGCCATAATGGGGTAATAATGAGCGTAACGGATATGGTTATGTTATTAAAAGGCACACTTTTCCTGCTGAAGGCACTCTTCCTTGATGGAAGGCAGGTGGTCACAGGCTAAGGCAATGAGACAAAAAGAACGAGCTCTGCACACACTGTTATTTCTCCTTGGGCTGACTCTGCAGGGATCCAGCTTCAGGTCAGAAATGACAGGTTGTGTGTAGCCACTTATTCCTGGTGCTTGGACACTAGAAACCCTTCTCGGAGATGCTTACTTCTGAACCTGAGGCTGTAATGATAAAGCACAGGTTTTTTTTTCTCCCGAGTCTTAGGAGAAGGAAACCTATGGCTTAGTGGGCTATGAGTTTCTTGGTTAACCAGGAAATCTGCAGTTCAAATCTGTCAGCTTCCTCAGGAGAAAAAGATGGGGCTGTCTGTTCAATTAAGGATTTACAGACCTGGGGCCCCTATAGAGGGTTGTACTGAGTCAGACTGTATGCGAGTAGGGCTTGTTTGGCCTTTGTTTTGATAGCTACTGGGTCAGTCGTTGGAACCCACCAGCTACTCCACATTGGCAGCTGTGGTGCTGTAGTGGTTATGACCTGGGTTACCAACCGCAAGACCAGTGGCTCAAACCCATCAGCGGTTCCATGGGAGAGAGATGAGGTTTTCTACTTCGTGTTTCACAGACTCACAGGAGTATCTCTAGCTTGTCTGTAAGTCACTATGAAGTTGACTGGGAGCAGGGATGATAGTTTTTTCCTTAAGAGGCACTTGCCGAACCCTTTGTATGCCTTAGCTCGTTAACTCCTCACATCTATATTAAGAAGCAGGGTGGCAGGCTGAGCCCCGGTGGCGTAGTGGTTGTGCGCAGGACTGTGGCCCACTGGGATGGAGATTCGATTCCAGCTCCACGGAGCAAAGGCTGGGCCTCCTACTCCCACCACCTGAGGGCAGTGATGCCCAAAAAACAAAAAACAATAAACAAAAAAAAAAGAAAAAAAAAACCAAAACAGAAGCAGAGTGGAGTAATGGTCCCAAGTGTGAACTGAAGTGTGAACTGCAGAGCCTGGGTTTGGGTTTCACCTGTGGTTCTTATGAGCTGTGTGGCCTTGGGCAAGTCCCTAAAGTCTCTCTGCTTCAGTTTTATCATCTGTAGAACTGAAATAAGAATCATAAAGTGATAAAGTCAGTGGCCCTTGAGTTGATGCCTGTGTCAGAGTAGAACCATGCTTCATAGGGTTGTAAATGGCTGTTTTTCAGAAGAAGATCACCAGACCTTTCTTCTGATGCACCTCTGAGTGCATTCACTGCTCCCAGGAGACAGAGACTCCTACAAGGTGGTGGTCGGTTCCTGCTGCTGAGTCAGCTCTCGACTTGTGGTGCAACAGAATGCAACGCCGTGTCACCCTTCATGTGCCTCAGAAGACTGGGATCCAGAGGATTGTCACCAGTTGCCTTTTGGAGGTAAATATCCAGGCTTTCCTTCCTAGTCCATCTTAGTGAGGAAGTTCCACTAATACCTGTCCAGCATCCTGGCAACACGTGTTGACTGATAACTCGGTGGCTGTGCAGAAGGTGCACTGGCTGAGCATCGAGCTCAGGTCTCCTGCAGGGAAGACCCAACTTCCCTTATGAAGCCACCAATGTCCCATTATAAGGTGGTGGTCATTGTTCCTTGTACAGAGCCAGGTAGGGTTGAGAGATTTAATCTTCACAAAGCACCTGCTGCCTGACTCTTAGTAAGCGCTTGCCATTACTGTTATTATTTCCAGCTGATAGCTAAGGAAATTGGGTCTTCCAGAGGTTACGTGGCTTGGCTCAAAGTCCCATGGCAAAATCAAATTGGCGCCAGATCTAATTTGACCCCTCTTAACCACTTCACATGCTGACTCAGAGACTGCCGTTGGTTGCTAGCAATGCAAGTGGCCAAACACATGCCTCACTATTGGCCGTGAATAGTCTATGTTTGAATATCTACCATGCAGGACCTAATCTCTGAGGGACCTTTGGAGGATTTGCTCTCAGTTATTCAGCTTGCAGGGTGCTCTCGGGGCATATTATTTCACTATGATGATAAGCAGAGCATATGGCTTGTAAACCATATGGCCTATTTGTTTTTGGGTTCCATTGTTATTCATTTCTAGTTAGCTGCTCTCTTCCCCAATACAGGTGGACATGGCAGAAACTCACGCAGATGACTACCTATGGTTCTTGAATGAAAAATCCATGTCAATGTCACACACACCTCCCTCCCCCGGAAGAGGCCTAGGGTCCTGGGGTGGTGCATATGGTGCGCATGCTCGGCTGCTAACATAATGGCTGGGGGCTCAAGCTCACCCAGAAAGGAATGCCTTGGAAGAAAGGCCTGGCAATCCACTACTGTGAAAAGCAGCCACTGGAGATCCCACGAAGCACAATTCTTTACTGACACACGCGGAGTCTCCACGAACTGCACTCGAACCCGCGGCGATTGACTAGTGAGTGGCTTGCCTTGTCATTTCTCATGGCCTCAGAGCACACACAGTCGAGGTCAAACCGGGGTGTAATGTCTCTTCTCCCCACCAGGTGTCTCACCCGTCCCTGCTATCTGACCAGCAGTTTTTAAAAACAATGGCAACCCCTCCCCCCTCCCTTCTTCCTCCCCCCCACTCCCCGGCTCCCACGGGGCCTTCCTGGAACCTCTATAGGGGAAGAAGGATGGAGCGTGTAGGGGGAGGTGGGGGAAGTGCTATGACAAGACATCCAAATCATGTCTTGTTGCCTACAGACAAAGGGCCTTTTTTCTTTTTCTTTTTGCATTGTTTCTCTTTAATGCTTAGGTGCCTCTCTCCAGAAAGCCTGGCCAGTTCCCTACAATTTCGGCGGAGGCTTTTATCTTCACTGATGAACTGGTATCTGGCAGGGCCTTTTCATCTTTGCGCTGGAGGTTCCGACTGCCTGCTGCATCGCCTTCATTTTGCCTGAACATCCAGGCAGCCTCCCTGCAGTCTTCTCGACCCCTGGTCCTTAGGTGCTCTGATTCAAACAGAGAGCGCAAAAGTACGGACCCCTGCCGGGCTGTTCCCCCGGGAGGCCTGAAATGGGAATCAGCGCTGGACTGCGTTACTAGCCAGTCCGCAAGCCAACAGTAATCCAGTCTGTCCAGGAGCCCTGGGTGGTGCGAATGATAATGTGCCTGGCTGCGAACAGAGAGGTTGAAAGTTCAGGTCCCCCAGGGACACCTTGGAGCTGAGGTCAAAGATGCACATTGGAAAAGTCACAGCCTCATCTAACCCCCGCTGCAGCCTGTTCTGCTCTTCGCACACCTCGTCTTCCGGAATCAGAATTCAGTTGGCTGCTACCACTATACATTTTACAAATGGACGTGACTGTGACGGAAATAGTTCTTGCCCCTTCTCAAAAGGGTTTGCCTTTTGCTTTTCCTAGGGGAGCAGGAAAGGGATTAAGGGGCTTTTAAGACCTGGGGACATTTTGAATTGCCAGATACACCATCTCCTCAGCTTGGTAGCGACATACTTCTTGCCTGTTGCCAGTCTAATCCATCTTCCCGCCCTCCCTCTCTTTTTGAGTGGAGAACCCACATGGTCTTGCTCTCTACCACCCACACTTGGGCCCCCTGGAATCCCTTGTCCATGATCTTCCTGCCCTGCAAGAGACCCTGGGCATTTTCCAGAGACCCGGCAGTCCAAGGATGTAGTATTTTAAATCTAGCAGGATGGTGCCCACATTATTGATTATTCTGGATTTGAAGCTCCACCTGGAGATTGCCTGGGAGTGAGGACACAATGAGGCCCTTTCGCACCGGCTTTGGGTGCTGTCCCATCATGGTGGGCCACGAAAACTGAGAGCTGCCCAGTCCCCACTGGGAGTTTCTGGTTTCTGCACCTGCCATGCAACATGCAAGGCTTTTAATATTCCAGGGGCCTTTTGCCAATACACATTTTCTCATCTACTGGGAACCCAGAGCCCGGATGTGATGTATTATTGATAGGACTATAATTTACCCTGCTCAGGTTGTATCTACAATGTATACCATTAGTCCCCAATATTAAATTACTCGTGGTTCTATATATTTGTCTGTTCAGGTTTGCCTCTGTGCTATTTGTTTCTCGCCTCAATAGAAGACCATGAATAAAGGAAGCAGGGCAATATTATTTTGATGCTGTTGTCATTGCGAGGGAGTTTTGATTAACCCATTTTCCCTGTGCTGTGTTTTGGCGAGCTAGGAAAACATGAGATGTCGCACAGGGTGGGCTGCATGGGGAAGATGGAAGGGGCCATTCACCCCCGGCTCTCTGCAGAGCGGCATCCCTGCTCCACTGCTGGCAGCTGCATGCTGGCTCGGTTCCTCCCTCATCGAGGAAATCAGTGTGGGGGGCATTGCTGCTCAGATGGCAGTGTCAGAGATACTGAGCTTCCTGACTGTGAGTGGTGTCGGCATGGGGACCTAGTAGTGTGTCAGGCACAGCCCTTGTAGTCTGGCGGCCCATGATAGGGTGGTCACCATCGCA